>JARQOD010000389.1:0-158984 GCA_033576555.1 Oophaga sylvatica
ACCCCTTCTAGATAATTTCCCTTGAGGGGTTAATTTTTCCAAATAGTGTCATTTGTGCGGGGTTTCCATGGTAAGGCACTCGGGGGCTCTCCAAACGCGCATGGCTTTCCCCCAAATTCTGCTTTTTGAAAAAGTCAAGGCGCTCCTTCATTTCCCCAAGCTCTGCCATGCCCCAAACAGTGGTTTTTTGCACAGCAAAAATTTTGGGGAGTCTTGTTCCCCTTGGGGAAAAAAAAAAATTGTGGGAAAAAAATTTTTTTGGAAAAAAATGTTTTTTTAATTTTCTTTTTCTACATTATAAAGTTGTGTAAAGGGATTTGGGGTGTTAAAAAGTGCCCCCCCGATCTAGATAAGTTCCTTAGGGAGTCTAGTTTCTAAACGGGGATCATGTTGTCAATGTTTTGGAAAGAATTCTGAGCAGAAGCTCCCTCTGGTGGTTACAAAACGTACTGAACCTTAAATGGGATTGGCAACGGGAGTTACAGATGGCTTGACATAAGGGAGGTTCCCTCCCATCATGGTTGCCGGTGATCAATTGTTCTTGTCTCAACTGTGGTTCCTGGTTCACTTGGAAGCTTGCTGAGTCTTGCCTCTTCTCCTGCTTTCAGATAAGATATTTTCTGTTTTTGTGCTTACCATTTGCATATTTCTCTGCATTTCTGTGAGGTTAGCCAGGTTCCCCCCCGGGTGGCTTGGGCTCCTCTCAGTTCCGCTGGAGCCACTGTTATTTGTTCATTTGCCTTTTCCAGTTTTTTCAGTGGCTGCGGCTTAGTTTTGTTACACCAGAGAACTGATTTAGGTGGTAGAGGTCGTGTGATCTCAGGTGTTTTTGCAATCAGTAGCGTTGGCATTTTTTAGGGTCTTTTTGGATTGCAGTGAGTATCCTTTCTATCCTTTTCTGTCTAGGCAGATTGGACCCCAGCGTTTGCTCATACTATTTTCTTTCTGTGTCTGTATTCCCTCTTGTCTAACCGCCATTACATGTTTGGGGGCTTCCTATGTTCTTTGGGGATCTGCTCCGGGGCAGATAGCTTTCCTTTTTCTATCTTTAGGTGTAGTTAATCTCTCAGGCTGTGAAGAGGCGTCTAGGACCAACATAGGAACGCTCCACGGCTGCCTTTAGTTGTGGTGGTTAGTCATGGTACTGCAATCCAATAGATTCCAACCTCTCTGGTGTATTGCCGTTTTTGCCTGCTCTCCTCAGCTACCAAAACATAACAGGATCACTTGTAGGGGGTTTCCACTGTGTAGGCACATCAGGGGCTCTCCAAACGCGACATGGAGTCCAATCTCGATTCCAGCCATTTTTGGTTTGAAAAAGTCAAATGGCGCTCCATCTTTTCCCAGCTCTGCCGTGAACCCAAACAGTGGTTCCCTCCACATGGCATACTCAGGACAAATTCGACAACAATTTTTGTGGTCAAATTTCTTCTGTTACCCTTGGGAAAATGAAAAATTGGTGACTAAAAGATCATTTTTGTGGGAAAAAAATAGGATTTTTATTTTCATGCCCGGGTATTATAAACTTTTGTGAAGCACTTGGGGGTTCAAAGTGCTCACCACAGATCTAGATAAGTTCCTTAGAGAGTCTAGTTTGCAAAATGGGGTCACTTGTGGGGGTTTCCACTGTTTAGACACATCAGGGGCTCTGCAAACTGAACATGACACCCATCAATGTCTGCATTCCAAACGTCATTACTTCCTTTTCGAGCCCTGTCGTGCGCCCAATCAGTTTTCCCCCCACATATGGGGTATCAGCATACTCAGGACAAATAGAAAAACAACTTTTGGGGTCCAATTTCCTTGGGAAAAATCAAAAATTGAGTACTAAAAAATCATTTTTGTGGATTTATTTTTATTTTTTTCACACCCAGGCATTATAACCTTTAGTGAAACACTTGGGGTTCAAAGTGCTCACAACAGATCTAGATAAGTTCCTTAAGGGGTCTAGTTTCCAAAATGGTGTCACTTGTGGGGGGTTTCCACTGTTTAGGTACATCAGGGGCTCTCCAAACGCAACATGGCGTCCAATCTCAATTCCAGCCAATTTTGGTGAAAAGTCAAATGGCGCTCCTTCCCTTTCGAGCCCTGCCGTGTGCCCAGACAGTGGTTTTCCCCCACATATGGGGTATCGGTGTACTCAGGAGAAATTGCAAAACAACTTTATCTGTCTACTTTCTCCTTTTGCCCTTGTAAATATAAAAACATTGTTTGTAAAAGATCATTTTTGTGACTAAAAAGTGAAATGTTCATTTTTCCTTCCACGTAGCTTCAGCTCCTGTGAAGCACCTGAAGGGTTAATAAACTTCTTGAATGTGGTTTTAATCAGCTTGAGGGTGCAGTTTTTAGAATGGTGTTATTTTTGGGTATTTTCAGCCATATAGACCCCTCAAACTGACTTCAAATGTGAGGTGGTCCCTAAAAAAATGGTTTTGTAAATTTTGTTGTAAAAATGAGAAATCACTGGCCAACTTTTAACCCTTATAACTTCCTAACAAAAAAAAAATTGTTTCCAAAATTGCTCTGACGTAAAGTAGGCATGTGGAAAATGTTATTTATTAACTATGTTGTGTCACTTAACTCTCTGGTTTAACTGAATAAAAATTCAAAATTTGAAAATTGCGAAATTTTCAAAATTTTCACCAAATTTCCAATTTTGCCACAAATAAACGCAAAAATTATTGACCTAAATTTACCACCAACATGAAGCCCAATATGTCACGATAATTGATAGTTGTCTAATTGACAACTTTCAATTATTAACCTGGCTTAAAGTCACCTTTCAATAGCCAGGTGGCTCTAACCCCTTATTAACCCATTAGCCACCGCTACAGGGCAATGGGAATAGACGGGATAAGTGCCAGAAAGGGCGAATCTAATTATAGATTTGCCTATTCTGGGGTGGCTGGGGGCAGATGTTAGTAGCCAGGGGGGGGCACTAAATAAATGCACCCTCCCTAGTTTATTATTATCTGCCCCCACTCGCTGGCTTTTCCTGTCTGGTGGAGAAAAAACAGCGGGAGCCCACGCATTTTTTTTCAACGAATATACGCCTTTAATTAACCCCTAAATTTTGCACACATACACTCATGTCATTGTAAGTTAAAACCATATAGCAAACTACATGAAATGACATGGTTAACTGTATGTAAACCATGTGTCATTTCATGTCGGGTCTGTAATTTCACAAAAGCCGGCAATTGAATTAGCGGCTATTACAGTATGTAGAAGTGTATGAACTATAAATATATGAATATATATATATATATATATGTCACAATGACATATATATATGTGTATTCTATGTGTATATATGTATTGTTTCTATTCTTTATTAAAGCTGTCAGTGTGCTTTTACAGTATAGCCGGGGATGAATTGCCGGCTTTTCTAAAGGACACCGGTGCGACTTAATCGCAGGTCACACATGCAGTCCGTTTGTAATCCGATTTTTCATCGCTCCCATAGACTTGCATTGGCGATAGTCGACCCACAATCAGTGGCACTCGCACGTATAAAACGGACCACAAAAAATCTGATACTGGGAGCAGCTCCATAGATTAACATTGGTATATTTCATCGCTTTGCAGTCGTACGATTTTGTCGCCAGTGTGACCCTGGCCATAAAGGGATAGTGGTCAGAATTGCAAAAAATGGCCAGGTCATTAAGGTCAAAATAGACTGGGTCATGAAGGCGGTTAAGAGAGGCCTGGTGTCAGAACCAAAGTGCTGGATGGATTTGCTCCGACTTCCATACCGGAGATCCCTTTAAGAGAGGCCTGGGGTCAGTACCAAAGAGCAGAGTGGATTTGCTTTTACTTCTGTACCGGGGATCCCTTTAAGAGGGTCCTGGGGTCAGAACCAGAACGCTTAGTAGAATTGCCCTAATTTCCATACCCTTTAACCCCTTCATGACCCAGCCTATTTTGACCTTAAAGACCTGGCCATATTTTGCAATTCTGACCAGTGTCCCTTTATGAGGTAATAACTCAGGAATGCTTCAACGGATCCTAGCTATTCTGAGAATGTTTTTTCGTGACATATTGGGCTTTATGTTAGTGGTAAATTTAGGTCAATAATGTTTGCATTTATTTGTGAAAAAAATGGAAATTTGGCGAAAATTTTGAAAATTTCGCAATTTTCTGATTTTTAATTTTTATTCTGTTAAACCAGAGAGTAATTTGACACAAAATACTTAATAAATAACGTTTCCCACATGTCTACTTTACATCAGCACAATTTTGGAAACAAAATTTTTTTGTTAGGAAGTTATAAGGGTTAAAAGTTGACCAGCGATTTCTCATTTTTACAACAAAATTTACAAAACCATTTTTTTTAGGGACCACCTCACATTTGAAGTCACTTTGAGAGGTCTATATGGGAGAAATTACCCAAAAGTGACACCATTCTAAAAACTGCACCCCTCAAGCTACTCAAACTACATTCAAGAAGATTATTAACCCTTCAGGTGCTTCACAGGAACTAAAGCAACATGGAAGGAAAAAATGGACATTTTAATTTTTCCAACAAAAATTTTCTTTTAGCATCAATTTTTTCATGGGCAAAAGGATAAAATGGATCCTGAAATTTGTTGGGCAATTTCTCCTGAGTACACAGATACCTAATATGTGGTCATAAACCACTGTTTGGGCACATGGCAGGGCTCAGATGGGAAGGAGCGCCATTTGACTTTTTGAATGGAAATATGCTGGAATATTTAGCGGATGCCATGTCGCATTTGGAGAGTCCCTGTGTGCTTAAACATTGGAGCTCCCCCACAAGTGACCCCATTTTGGAAACTAGACCCCCCCAAGGAACTTATCTAGATGCATAGTGAGCACTTTAAACTCCCAGGTGCTTCACAAATTGATCCGTAAAAAAAAGAAAGTACTTTTTGTTCACAAAAATTTTCTTTCAGCCTCAGTTTTTTTCATTTTCACATGGGCAACAGGATAAAATGGATCCTAAAATTTGTTGGGTAATTTATCCTGAGTACACAGATACCTCATATGTGGTCATAAACCACTGTTTGGGCGCACGGCAGGGCCAAGAAGGGAAGGAGCGCCATTTGACTTTTTGAATGGAAAATTAGCTCCAATCGTTAGCAGACACCATGACGCGTTTGGAGAGCCCCTGTGTGCCTAAACAGTAAAAAAAAAAAAACATGTGACACCATTTTGGAAACTAGACCCCTTATGGAACTAATCTAGATGTGTTGTGAGCACTCTGAACTCCCAAGTGCTTCACAGAAGTTTATAACGCAGAGCAGTGAAAATAAAAAAAATATTTTTTTCCTCAAAAATGATTTTTTAGCCCACTATTTTTATTTTCACAAGAGTAACAGGAGAAATTGGACCACAAAAGTTTTTGTGCAATTTGTCCTGAGTTCAGCGATACCCCATATGTGGGGGGAACCACTGTTTTGGCGCATGGGAGAGCTCAGAAGGGAAGGAGCGCCATTTTGGAATGCAGACTTGATGGAATGTTCTGCGGGCGTCAAGTTGCATTTGCAGAGCCCCTGATGTGCCTAAACAGTAGAAACCCCCCACATGTGACCCCATTTTGAAAACTATACCCCCCAAGGAGCTTATCTAGATGTGCAGTGAGCACTTTGAACCTCCAAGTGCTTCACAGAAGTTTATAAACGCAGAGCAGTGAAAATAAAAAAATAATTTTTGTTCCTCAAAAATCATTTTTTAGCCCACTATTTTTTATTTTCCCAAGGGTAACAGGATAAACTGGACCCCAAAAGGTGTTGTCCAGTTTTTCCTGAGTACGCTGGTGCCCCATATGTGGGGAGAACCACTGTTTGGGCGCATGGCAGGGCTCAGAAGGGAAGGAGCGCAATTTGACTTTAAGGGAAAATTAGCTCCAATTGTTAGCGGACACCATGTCGTGTTTGGAGAGCCCCTGTATGCCTAAACTTTGGAGCTCCCCCACAAATGACCCCATTTTGGAAACTAGACCCCCTAAGGAACTTATATAGATGCACAGTGAGCACTTTGAACCCCCAGGTGCTTCACAGAAGTTTATAACGCAGAGCCGTGAAAAAAAAAAATCTTTTTTTTCTCAAAAATGATTTTTTAGCCCATTATTTTTTATTTTCACAATGGTTACAGGAGAAATTGGCCCCCAAAAGTTGTTGTCCAGTTTGTCCTGAGTACACTGGTACCCCATATGTGGGGGGGAACCACTGTTTGTGCACACGTCAGGGCTCGGAAGGGATGTAGTGACTCTTTGAAATGTCGACTTTGATGGAATGGTCTGCGGGCGTCATGTTACGTTTGCAAAGCCCCTGATGTGCCTAAACAGTAGAAACCCCCCACAAGTGACCCCATTTTGGAAACTAGACCCCCTAAGGAACTTATCTAGATCAGTGGTGAGCAGTTTGAACCCCCAAGTGCTTCACACAAGTTTATAATGCCACAAAAATTATCTTTTAGTCACCATTTTTTTATTTTCCCAAGGGTAACAGGTGAAATTGGACCACAAAAGTTGTTGTGGTGGGGAACCACTGTTTGCGCGCATGGCAGAGCTCGGAATGGAAGGAGCACCATTTGACTTTTTCCAACCAAAATTGGCTGGAATTGAGATTGGACGCCTTGTTGCTTTTGGAGAGCCCCTGATGTGCCTAAACAGTGGCAACCCCCCACAAGTGACCCCATTTTGGAAACTAGACCACCTAAGGAACTTATCTAGATCTGTGGTGAGCAATTTGAACCCCCAAGTGCTTCACACAAGTTTATAACGTAGAGCCGTAAAATTAAAAAATCATATTTTTTCCACAAAAATGATCTTTTCACCACAATTTTTATTTTCCCAAGGGTAACAAGACTCCAAAACTTATTGTGCAATTTGTCCTGAGTACGCTGAGTATGCTGATACCCCATATGTGGGGGTAAACCACTGTTTGGGTGCATGGCAGAGCTTGGAAGGGAAGGAGCGCCGTTTGACTTTTTCAACGCAGAATTGGCTGGACGCCATGTCGTGTTTGGAGAGCTCCTGATCTGCCTAAACAGTGGAAACCCCTGACAAATGACACTATTTTGGAAACTAGGCCTCTCAAGGAACTTATCTAGATGTGTGGTCAGAACTTTGAACCTCCAGGTGTTTCACTAAAGTTTATAACGCCCGAACATGAAAATAAACAAATCATATTTTTCCACAAACATGATCTTTTAGTCCCCAACTTTTTATTTTCCCAAGGGTAACAGGAGAAATTGGACCCCAAAAGTTGTTGTCCAATTTGTCCTAAGTATGCTGATACCCAATATGTAGGAGAAAACTACTGTATGGGCACACGTCAGGGCTCGGAAGGGAAGTGGTGACGTTTTGGATTGCAGACTTTGATGGAATGGTCTGCGAGCGTCATGTCGCATTGGAGAGCCCCTGATGTGCCTAAACAGTGGAAACCCCCGACAAGTGACCCCATTTTGGAAAATAGACCCCACAAGGAACTTATCTAGATGTTGGTGAGCACTTTGAATCCCGAAGTGCTTCACAGAAGTTTATAACGTACAGCCGCAAAAATAAAAAATCTTTATTTTTTACAAAAATGATTTTTTCGACCCCAATATTTTATTTTCACAAAGGTATCAGGAGAAATTGGACCCCAAAAGTTGTTGGGCAATTTGTCATGAGTATGCTGATACCCAATATGTGGGAGAAAACTACAGTATGGGCACACGTCGGGGCTCGGAAGGGAAGTAGTGATGTTTTGGATTGCAGACTTTGTGTAAAGTTCTTTGTCTCTTTTGACATGTTCCTTGAAACTCAGTTTTCCGTCGGCCATTTTGCTTTCTGTCTTGCTGCAGCTATCTTGCCCTCAGTTAATATGGAGGTTCCAGCTTTCATGTTCTGGTGAATCCATGTTTGCAGAGGAATTACGGTACAGAGAAGAGATCCTGAACCTGCTTTGGAGAGTTATTGTAGAGCTTGAAGTTACTCTGGCCTGCTGTGTCTCCTGCCTCTGTTCCTGCAAACTGTGTGACCTTTTCTGCATGCTTGTATGAAGTAATACAAGTCATTTCATATCAACCTGTGTCTCATGTGTTTTCCTCGCACCCAAGCACAAGACGCTATAGGAACTGTACACTATACATGACAAGATTCAGGAGCCAATGTTTAGTGTCTGCTGGGTCTGGGAAAGCCGTGTCTGCTGTGACTGTGGATATCAGATGTCCGTTTAATACCTTCTGTGATGACAGTGGTTGTGACTTCTCACAACCATTCCAGGTGAGCGCATTCCCTTAAATGTTACTCTGGAGTGTTACCACAGGTAAACACTATTGTTTTTTTTTTTTCCTTTTCTCTTCTCCTTCCAGCACTTCTGCCTTAAAAGATCTGGAAGATGGAGGCCCGCATAAAGGAGCTTTGCGGAGTGACTGATACAATCCTTGCAGATATACAGACTATAAAGACCCGTTTTGCAAGCCTACAGGACCTCACTAATCATAATTTGCAAGTGTTTGGACAAACTACCCAGGAATTACGAGCCAGGATTGAGGCTCTAGAGGAACGAGTCCAGGCTCCTGCCATAACCCCGAGTTCTGGGATCCCCAAGTTACCTCCTTTTCGTTTTGGCGGTGAACGTGAGAAATTCAGGGGATTTATTAACCAATGCAATCTATTTTTCTCTGCACATGCTTCACAATTTCCCACTGAACGATCCAAAGTGCTTACTATAATCATGTTGCTTACCAATAAGGCTTTGATGTGGGCAAACCCTCTGATTGAGACTGAGGATGATTGTTTGAATCACCTTGATGCTTTTATTTCAGCCATGGGGCAGGTGTTTGATGACCCCAATCGAGGTGCAACAGCTGAAGCAGCCATGTTAACTTTGCGCCAAGGTAAGCGTTCAGTAGCCGAATATGCCTTGGATTTCAGGAGATGGGCTCTTGATACCACTTGGGACACTTCCGCCAAAAAATCTATTTTTCGGAAAGGGTTGTCTCCACTGATTAAGGATGAACTTGCTCGTGCCGACCCTCCCACTGCGTTAGGTGACTTTATTAACTATTGTATCCCTATTGATGCTCGTCTGACTGAACGCAGACAAGAGAGATGGTTCGAAAATAATCGCACTAACCTTTTCCTACCTCCCTCCTCAGCTAAGGAACCTTTGAGTAGGATCACAAGGGAACCAGAACCTGAACACATGCAGGTGGACTCTTTACAAAGACGGGTTAGTGATGCACGCAAAGAACATCGTATAAAGGAAAATCTATGTTTTTACTGTGGTAAGTCAGGGCACTTCATTATAAACTGCCCCAGCCATTCTCGTAAGACTACTGCAGCAGTCATTCACTGTGAGTGTTGCGAAAGGAGCTCTGTCATGTCCGAGCCTCAGGCTCCAGAGAGATCTGCTGCAAGAGATCTTGATTTTTCGGACTTAAACTCTGTAAGTTCTGGGGACAATGACGGTATAAACGCTGCAATTTTTCAAGTTTTCTCAGCGGTGTCCCAGCTGAGTTGTAAAAGAAACAATTCTCATTGCTTCCTTTCCATCAAACTCTGGGTTGACTCAGTCTGGGTGTCTAGCTCTGCTTTGATCGACTCAGGAGCAAGTGGAAATTTTATGGATATCTCCTTTGCTCTGAAACAGGGGATACGTTCAGTGAAGAAGGCTACTCCAGTACAGATGGAGACTGTGGATGGCTCCCTGCTGACCTCTGGACCGGTGGATCATGAAACAGAGCCTTTGAGGGTCCTTATGGGTAAAGATCATCAGGAGAAAATGTCTTTTATGCTTATCTCTTCTCCCCACTTTCCCATTATTCTAGGGCTACCATGGCTACAGGCGCAGAATCCTACGATTAACTGGGAGACCAAGGAATTACACTTTCCGGAGAAACAGATGAGTCAAGGAGTTTCAGCTTGCTCTGTTCCTAAAGGAACCATGTCAGTCCCTGAACTACCAGCTGTATACCAGGACTATGTGGATTTATGTGACAAGAAGAACGCTGATCAGCTTCCTCCTCACCGTCCATATGATTGTCCAATCGAATTATTGCCTGGAGCCGAGATACCTTTTGGTAAGATCTACCCTCTACCGGGGCCCGAGCTAAAAGCTTTGAAGGACTACATAGATGAAAATCTAGCCAAAGGCTTCATACGCCCCTCTTCATCTCCCGCAGGTGCACCCATCTTCTTTGTGAAGAAGAAAGATGGATCTCTGAGACCCTGCATAGACTATAGGGAACTCAATAAGGTTACTATTAGAAACCGTTATCCATTGCCTTTAATCCCTGAGTTGTTGGAGAGAGTGCGGCACGCCAAAATTTTCTCTAAACTGGATCTCCGTGGGGCCTATAACTTGGTCCGTATTAGACCTGGGGATGAATGGAAGACTGCATTCAGGTCACGCTATGGACACTTTGAATATCTAGTTATGCCTTTTGGTCTGAGTACCGCCCCAGCCACTTTCCAACACTTGGTGAATGACATCTTCAGGGATCTCCTAGATACATTTGTGGTGATTTATCTGGATGATATTCTAATTTTTTCTAACTCCACAGAGGAACATCATGGACATGTGAGAATGGTCTTGGAACGCCTAAGACAAAACCATCTCTACATCAAACTTGAAAAGTGTGAATTCCATAGGACCGAAATTCAATTTCTGGGGTATGTACTATCTACGCAAGGGATTAGTATGGATGGAAGCAAGACCCAAGCCATCAAGGATTGGCCAATTCCTAGAAATGTGAAGGAGGTGCAGCGCTTCATCGGGTTTGCCAACTTCTATAGACGTTTCATTAGGAATTTCTCTGAGGTAGTGTCACCTATCACCCAACTTACCCGGAAACAGTCTAGGTTCTCCTGGACCCCGCAAGCGCAGGAAGTATTTTCCTGTTTAAAGGATAAATTTACCACCGCACCTATCTTAGTACATCCCAACCCCGAGCTTGCCTTCATAATAGAGGTGGATGCTTCAGACTGTGCCGTTGGAGCTATACTCTCTCAGAGAACAGGTGAGAAGAATGTCTTGCATCCCTGTGCCTTCTTTTCCCAGCAGTTGTCTTCGGCTGAGAGGAACTACGATGTGGGCAATAGAGAATTGTTGGCCATTATTGCCGCCTTCAAGGAATGGAGACACCTTCTTCAGGGAGCTGCACAGCAAATAGTCGTCCTGACAGACCATCGTAACCTTGAATTTATCAGGTCGGCTAAGTGCCTGACTCCTCGCCAGGCTCGCTGGAATCTTTTCCTAAACCAATTTAATTTTGTAATTTCTTATAGACCAGGATCGCGCAATGGAAAGGCTGATGCACTCTCTAGGATTCATTCAGCAGAGACACGTCCACTTACTCCTCCTAAGACTATTCTTCCTGACTCTAGATTCCTGGGAGTGATTCATAATCAAGACCTACTTAAGGACATCAAGGAAGCATACCATGCGGATTCTTTGTTGGCTCAACCCCCAAGGGACGTAAGTCTTGTTTTTAAGAATGGTGTGTGGATTCAGGGACAACGTCTGTATATACCTGAAACAGTCAGATTGAGAGTATTGCAACTCATCCACAATTCCAAGATAGCCGGGCATAGGGGAATTCTAAAGACACAAGAATTTCTTTCTCGTTTCTTTTGGTGGCCCACTTACAGGAAAGATGTTTTAAACTATGTCACTTCATGTGAAGTCTGTGCAAGATGCAAAACACCTCGCTCCTCACCAACTGGTCTGTTACAACCTCTTCCCACCCGTCCCGCCTGTGGGGATCCATTTCTATGGACTTCATTGTGGAGTTACCAACCTCTCAAGGGAAGAACACCATTCTAGTGGTGGTTGATCGTCTAACAAAGGCAGCTCATTTTATCCCTTGTGTCGGTTTACCCACTGCAAAACAGACATCAGACTTAATGATTAAGAATGTGTTTCGCTTACATGGAGTACCGGATGAGGTCATTTCGGATCGAGGGGTGCAATTCACTTCAAGGTTTTGGCAAAATTTCTGTGCCGCATTGGACATTAAAGTAAACCTTTCTTCTGCTTTTCATCCCCAGACTAATGGACAGACAGAACGAACCAATCAGACTCTGGAGCAGTATCTCCGCTGCTTTATCTGCCACCTACAAGATGATTGGGTGGATCTACTTCCACTGGCTGAGTTCTCTTATAACAACTCTCAGAGCGCCTCCACCAAGCAGTCTCCTTTTTACTCCAATCTAGGTTATCATCCTAACATTCTTCCTCGATTTCCCATAGAGACGCCCTTGCCGGCAGTGGCTGAAAGAATCACTTCTTTACAAAAGAATATGGATCTTCTAAAGGAAAATCTAGAATTGGCTCAGGAAAGGTACAAGAAAGCAGCAGATAAATTTCGTAAACCTGCACCAGCTTTCAAGGTAGGAGATTTGGTCTGGCTGTCAACCAGAAATCTTAAAATAAAGATTCCATCGTCTAAATTGGGACATAAGTACATTGGACCTTATAAGATCAGTAAGATTATAAGTGCTGTTGCTTGTCGTCTTCAACTGCCCAGAACTATGAGAATCCACCCTGTCTTTCATGTATCCCTACTAAAGGCTGCAACACCCAATACGTTTCCTGGACGCTCTTCTCCTTGCCCTGACCCAGTGCTGGTCGATGGTCAGGAAGAATTTATGGTGGAAAGGATTCTAGATTCCAGGTTGTAGAGAAATCAGTTGCAATATTTGATTAAATGGCAGGGCTACCCAGTGGAGGACAACTCATGGGAGCCAGTCAATAATGTAAATGCTCCTCGCCTGCTCCGCCAGTTTCATCAGAGGTACCCTGACAAGCCTGGTCTGAGGTCATCCGGAGGTTGTCCCTAAGGGGGGAGTAATGTAAGGTTCTTTGTCTCTTTTGACATGTTCCTTGAAACTCAGTTTTCGGTCGGCCATTTTGCTTTCTGTCTTGCTGCAGCTATCTTGCCCTCAGTTAGTATGGAGGTTCCAGCTTTCATGTTCCCGCCCTGATTCTCTCCTATTGCTTCTTAAGCAGCCTCAGCTGAACAATCAGTGCTCCTGAATCAAGCTTCAGTCAGCCTGTGACCTGACTCCTGGAAACCTAGGATTTTGGACTCCAGCTATTTTCTACTGAGGAACTTTGGAACACTTTTGGACTCTGGAAACCTGCTGTCTGGTGAATCCATGTTTGCAGAGGAATTACGGTACAGAGAAGAGATCCTGAACCTGCTTTGGAGAGTTATTGTAGAGCTTGAAGTTACTCTGGCCTGCTGTGTCTCCTACCTCTGTTCCTGAAAACTGTGTGACCTTTTCTGCATGCTTGTATGAAGTAATACAAGTCATTTCATATCAACCTGTGTCTCATGTGTTTTCCTCGCACCCAAGCACAAGACGCTATAGGAACTGTACACTATACATGACACTTTGATGGAATGGTCTGGGGGCGTTATGTCGCATTTGGAGAGCCCCTGATGTGCCTAAACAGTGGAAACACCCCACAAGTGACCCCATTTTGGAAAATAGACCCCTACAAGGAACTTATCTAGATGTGTGGTGAGCGCTATGAAGCCCCAAGTGCTTCACACAAGTTTATAACGTACAGCCGTAAAAACAAAAAAATAATTTATTTTCGCCCCCAATTTTTTATTTTCCCAAGGGTAACAGAAGAAATTGGACCCAAAGAGTTATTGTGCAATTTGTCCTGAGTTCGCTGATACCCCATATGTGGGGGTAAACTACTGTTTGGGTGCATGGCTGAGCTCAGAAGTGAAGGAGCACCGTTTGACTTTTTCAACGCAGAATTGGCTGGAATTGAGATCAGACGCCATGTCACATTTGGAGAGCCCCTGATGTGCCTAAACAGTGGAAACCCCCCAATTCTAACTCCAACCCTAACCCCAACACACCCCTATCCCTAGTCCCAACTCTAACCATAACCCTAACCACAAACCTAACACTAACACACCCCTAACCCTAATCTCAACACTAACCCTAAAGCCCATGTCACACTTAGCGATCGCACCAGCGATCACGACAACGACACTACCTGGCGAGATCGCTGGTGCGCTCACTATAAGGTAGCTAGTAGCTTCCAAACACAAAGATCTCATCAGAGATCAGCGATTTCTATAATGACCTCTGCGGTCGTTTGGAAAACCTAGTCCCGCCTGCGACGCTGGTAAAGTCGTTCATAAAGGGTGTCACACTCAGCGATTCAGGCTAACGAGCGGGACACCAATGACCAAAAAACGGCCCAGAACGTTCATGAGCGATCAGCGACATCGCAGCGGGGGCCATATCGCTGCTACATGTCACACACAGCGACATCGCTAACGAGATCGCTGCTGCGTCATAAAATCGCTGACGCTTTAGCGATCTCGTTAGCGATCTTGCTTAGTATGACACTACCTTAAGGGTATGGCTCCACGTTCAGGATGGCAGTCCGCTCCGTCCAAAGCCCTGCCCCCTTCTGAACACGCAGTGAATCCGGATGTGCTCATTGAACATATCTGGACTCACCGCAGTGCGACATAGGCCTGTGTTATTTCCCTTGCGGCAACGGAGCGTCAATGCAAGGGAAAAGGACATGCTGTGATCTGAAAAGACGCACCACATGTCCGTTAACGCAGGTCTGCCGCCTGCGTGTTTTTACGCATAGTGGAGACTGGATTTCTTGAAATCCCCTCCACTATGCGGTAACATCTGGATGCTGCATGTTTGACGCTGCGCCAGTACACAGCGTCAAACACGCGGCGTTTACTGACCGTGGAAACATACCCTTATCCTAACTTTATCCCCAACCTTAACCCTAACTTTAGCCACAACCCTAACCCTAATGGGAAAATGGAAATAAATAAATTTTTTTAATTTTAATTATTTTTCCCTAACTAAGGGGGTGATAAAGGGGGGTTTGATTTACTATTTATAGCGGGTTTTTATGATTGGCAGCTGTCACGCTGACGCTTTTTATTGCAAAAAATAGTTTTTGCATCACCACATTTTGAGAGCTATAATTTTTTGGCCCACAGAGTCATCTGAGGCCTTTATTTTTTGCGGGACGAGGTGACGTTTTTATTGGTACCATTTTTGAGCACGTGACATTTTTGATCGCTTTTTATTTCGATTTTTGGGAGGTTAGAATGAACAAAAATCAACAATTCATGAATTTATTTGGGGGGGCGTTTATACCGTTCCGCTTGTGGTAAAATTGATAAAGCAGTTTTATTCTTCAGGTTAGTACGATTATGGCGATACCTCATTTATATCATTTTTTTATGTTTTGTCGCTTTTATACAATAAAAACAATTTCATATAAAAAATAAATATTTTTGCATCGCTTTATTCTGCGAGCTATAACTTTTTTTTTTTTTTGCAGATGATGCTGTATGTATGTGGCTCATTTTTTGCGGGACAAGATGACGTTTTCAGCGGTACCATGTTTATTTATATCCGTCTTTTTGATCTCTTGTTATTCCACTTTTTGTTCTGCGGTATGATGATAAAGCATTGATTTTTTGCTTTGTTTTTTTTTTTTTAAAAAAGAGGTACACTAAAGGGGTAAACTAGTGGACAGAGGCGTAGCTAGGGGTTCAGCTCAGGGGGGGCGAAACATCTGAGTGGTCCCCTAACAGTAGGACATATCATTGAAGCAACCTGCGCAACCGCACATGGGCGCAAGAGGTAAGGGGGCCCATATATTCCTCCAAAGAAGGTGCAATTTTGCGAGCTCTTGGGCTGCAAAGCGCCCATATATTGTTCTTGCACAGAGGCCCTTTCTGTCTGTCTCCTTGTGGTCCCTAACCAGGTAATCATGATTATAGCTATCGTGGTATAGGGGAACCTCAAGAGATGACCGCACTGTCATTGAAAATAAATCTCCATACAAAGACCAGCACTGATATTACCGCCTTATGGTGACATATAATGGTACATACCAGTCCTACAGAACATATAAGAGATTGCAGTACAGTTATAAATGGTGACTTACAGAGGACGTCCTTTCAGGTGGAGTCATTCACTTTTACCGTCTTTTCAATCTGGCCCAGACCGACATTTCGACTTCTCCAGCCAGGACTCATCTGCACAGTTACAACAAAGACACATCTGACTTCTCACATTTCCAGCACCGTTCACATGTAGAATCATAATCCTCATGTCCAACCCCCTGCTCAATGCTGGATTCACTAAATCATCCCAGACAGATGTCTGTCCAGCCTCTGTTTGAAGACTTCCATTGAAGGAGAAATCACCACCTCTCGTGGCAGCCTGTTCCACTCATTGATCACCCTAACTGTCAAAAAGTTTTTTTCTATTATCTAATCTGTATCTTCTCCCTTTCAGTTTCATCCCATTACTTCTTGTGTTTCACAATGTATTCCCAACCTGCACCAACTCCTCATCCTGCTGATACCTCAATACTGAGCCGCTGCTGCCATATGTGTCCCTATTACTGCACCTGATACCCCAATACTGAGCCGCTGCTGCCGTATGTGACCCTATTACTGCACCTGCTGTGTGGTACAAAAACAGAGCTCCTCCTAGTGCCCCACATAATAATGCCCCCACTGTGCACCTTAGACTGTAATAATGCCTCCTTTGTGCTCTCAAGATGGTAAAATTGCCAGTATTAATTTCCTGTGCATGTGCCCTCCACATTTTGTCCCTAGAAAGTAATAATACTCCATGTGCAACTTTGATGGTCACAATACTGAGAACCCCTATAACAATAATGTTTAAGTGCCCACTTAACATTTAATTATGTCCCTTACATTCCCCATGTACAACTCCCCTATATACAGTATACTGGGCCCACAGCTCGCCTCTACACCATATGAAGATCCCACAGCTCCAGCTCCCTCATACACAGTATGATGATCCCACAGCTCACCTATACACTGTATATTGATCCCACAGCTCCCTCATACACCATATGATGATCCCACAGCTCCCCTACACTGTATGATGATCCCACAGATCCCCTACACACAGTATGATGATCCCACAGCTCCTTTATACACAGTATGATGATCCCACAGCTCCCCTATACACAGTATGATGATCCCACAGCTCCCCTATACACAGCATGATGATCCCACAGCTCCCCTATACACACTATAATGCTCCCACAGCTCCCCCATACACACTATGATGCTCCCACAGCTCCCCTATACACTGTATGATGATCCCACAGCTCCCCTATACACAGTATGGTAGGCACACAGCTCCCTTATATACAGTATGATGGGCTCGCAGCTCCCCTACATACAGTATAATGTCCCCCAGATTTCCCCTACATATAGAATGATATCCCCACTGCTCCTCCAATACACAATAATCGTTAATAGTGTTCTGACACTGTGCGGCACCTGCACTGAGAGCCCCTCTGCCAGGAGGAAATAACCTTTATTCCTCCCGGCAGCCTTGCTCTTCCAGTCATAGGGGCTGCGCTGGCACGGTTTCAGTCACCACTCTGTGTATAGAAAGTGGCGGCTGTAACAGCACCACGGCACTGACTGACAGCCGGCTCAGCACCGTCTCCCACCCAGTAACTACCCTACTGGTGCCCCTATAAATAATAATGCTTCTTAAGTGCCCACATAATAATTAACTGAGTCCCCCTATGCACAGTTGTAATGGCCCCAGCATCGCTGATGTGAGCAGGGGTCGTGTGATGACTCTTTCGACTTCTTCCAATTATCTTCTATTGAGAGAAGTCAAACTTATCTAGTCGACATGTGCAAATAGCAAATGTGGTCACATGACCGCCTGATCGCACCAGTGGTCTTGGGGTCTCATGACGGCAGGTGCACCATATCATGATTTGGCCGTCTGTAGTCTCAGAGTGACTGCAGACAATTATCCCGAGCCTTTAATAACTTTATAATAATAAATGAATTATGAAATTATTAAATAGAATGCAGCTCGTGGTTACTGTATTGTTATACTTGTTAAGGGGCCGACAGACAGACGTATTTCTTATGCGAGGATCGTATCGCCATCCTCGGACTGACAGTTGGCTCTCCTGATCTGAGTGTAACAGCTGCATAGTAATCCATCACACTGTCACGCTCATGTCAGGAGCGGCAGCGGGCAGTCCGAGGATTGCGAAGTGATCCTCGCATGAGTTATACGGCCGTCTGCCTGCGCCCTTATGCTAGGGCCGCGGTCACACTTGCGAGAAACTCGCACGAGTCTCGCACCTCAACACCCGGCACTACTGCCGGCACTCGGGAGCGGAGTGTGCAGCTGCATGTATTTCTATGTATTTCTATGCAGCCGCACATGCCGGTCCGAATGCCGGCGGCAGCGCTGGGTGTTGATGCGCGAGTTCCTCGCATCACACTTGCAAGTGTGACCCCGGCCTTATACTTATCCTGGTTATACTAATACTTAGATATTAACCCCATCCTTTCACATTAACCCTCCAGTGCCCTGTCTCCTCTCTCCCATAATACCCCCATCTTCTCACATTCAGTCCCCGTGCCCCAACCCCCACAATACCCCATCCTCTCACATTAACCTTCCAGTGCCCTGTCTCCTCTCTCCCATAATACCCCCATCCTCTTACATCCACCCCCAGTGCCCTAGCCCCCACAATACTCCGGTCCTCTCACATACACACCAAGTACCCTGTCTCCTCTCCCTTAATACCCTTCATCCTCTTACATTCACCCCCAGTGTCCTAGCCCCATCCTCTTACATTAACCACCCCAGTGCCCTAACCCCCACAATACCTCCATCCTTACACATTAACCCCCAACTGCTCTAGCCCCAACAACACCCCCATCCTCACATTTACCCCCAGTGCCGTCTCCTCTCCCCATAATACCCCCATCCTCTCACATTCACCCCCCAGTGCCCTAGCCCCCACAATACCCCCATCCTCTCATACACCCCAAGTGTCCTGTCTCCACTCCCTCATAATACCCCCATCCTCTCATATTAAGCCCCCAGTGCCCTAGCCCCCACAATACCCCCTTCCTCTCATACACCCCTAGTGTCCTGTCTCCTCTCCCCCACAATACTCCCCATCCTCTCACATGCACGCCAAGTGCCCTAGCCCCCACAATACCCCCCATCCTCTCACATTTCAGCCCACAGTGACCATGAGGTGTCCAAACTAAACGAATGTAATCAATTCCATCCCCACTTACTGATGAAGTTTGCAGGCACAGTGAGGCAGGACCAGGAAGTGTCCATGTGAGGAGGGCACTAGGACCCAGCGTGCCTGAGTCCATCAGAGTCTGCACAGAAAGTAACTGCAGCTGCTGCGCCAGGAAGGAGCTTCTCCGGAGCGATAGCATGGCACACTGCAGGGACTGAGACTCTGGCTCTGCAACCGGCCGCTGTGCAGTCTGTCAGACAGGGGAGCGGGCATTGTGCTGCTCTCTCCCTGCACCTCAGACATGGCCACATGACGTAATTGGCCATGTCTCCTAGTGGCCCCCTGCATGTGACGGGGCCCGGGGCAATGGCCCCCTCTGCCCCCCCAGTAGCTACGCTACTGCTAGTGGGACAGTTGTATGGGGGGTCGTTACGGACGCGGGGATACCAAATATGTGTACTTTTATTGTTTTGGCGTTTTTTTACATTTAAGAAATGAATTTACTGGGGAATATTTTTTTTTTTTCATTATTTAGGAATTTATTTTTACAAATGTTTATTTTTATTTTATTTACATTTTTACGTTGTCCCAGGGTTAGACATTACTGTGTAGGGTCAGATCGCTGGCGTGACAGTGTGCACAGCACTCTGTCACACCAGCGATCGCACAGGCACTGCTGCAGGCTTCCTCAGCGCTTGCTCTCAGCAGGCACTGAGGAAGCTGCCTCCCTGCAGGACCCGGTGGCCATCTTGGATCCGGGGTCCTGCAGTGAGGAGAGTCCCTCGGAACAGCGCGACACATCGCGCTGTTCTGAGTGTCTCAGGGGAGCACGCAGGGAGCCCCCTACCTGCTCGATGCTTCCCTGTGCCCCCGGTACAACGCGATCATGTTTGATCGCGGTGTGCCAGGGGTTAATGTGCCGGGAGCTGTGTCAGCTGACACCCAGCCTCGATCGGCGTACTATCCCGTCCATGGTCAGATTGTCACCGGTTTCATAGACAGGATAGTACGTCGGATGGCAGAGAGGGGTTAAAGCCTATCCAGATGACCTTCAGATCAAGGAAACCAAAATTTTTTCCACTTGGGCCTAGGCTGACCCTTTTGTATGCCCAGTAAACATAAGAATGCCCTGGTACCCAAATTGTGGGTTTGTGCCCGTCTGAAAGAAACGAGAAGTGTTAGAGCAGACCTGGTCTTATATATATTGCAAAACATGCGGATTTCAAGTGGCCTAATCTCTGGACTTCAGCTTCTGATACGCCGGCCCTAGCTGCTTCGGTGGCCGCCCTTATTCTGAAAGAATGCGTCTCGTATTCCTTTGATTAGCACCGACTGCTTCTACGCAATTTTTAAAGATTGCATGAAACTGATATTTGGTAAGCGGGGACCCGTCGGTGTGTGAGAGGAAGAATCTACTGTCGTGTCTTCTAAACACATAGCGTTTCACTATTTTTACTGGGCATATAGGGCCGTCTAAAGCCTTGAGCAAGACCCATGTGGCTCTACCGGCGGGATCGCATTTGGATTTTCACACTCTAATGCGTAGGGCATCGCTACATATGATGACATCCTCATTGATCAACCAGCCTACTGATGTTGTTTTTGACCGCTTCACTAGCTCGCTACTGCGCAGCGCCCCGAAGAATGCGATTGCAAGCGCTGTAGATATAAGGGTCGGCTCATATTGTGACTTGCAAACTGTCGTCATTATGATGATATCGCACAATAGACTTAGAGATACGG
Organism: Oophaga sylvatica; assembly: GCA_033576555.1. Classification (NCBI taxonomy): domain Eukaryota; kingdom Metazoa; phylum Chordata; class Amphibia; order Anura; family Dendrobatidae; genus Oophaga; species Oophaga sylvatica. Next base: position 20,778 of record JARQOD010000389.1, read on the forward strand.
AGCGGCGACATTCCTGACTAGGTTGGAGCCTCTCCCAGCCTTTAATGGCTTGCCTGATAAAATAACAAATATTTAGTAACGTTGTCCCATCCTGAAAGCTGAAGAAAGAAGGCTAAACCTGATAAATGTTGTTGCGCTAAAGTACCCAAAGCTCTCCTCTATACCCGAGCAGATTCAGGTCGCTTCTAGCCCGATTACATGTATTGAGTGGTCTTCCTTTGATTAATTTGCACCATTCTTCCCATGCCTTACCGTAAACCTGCCAGGTAGCTGGTGTCACCCAGAGGAAGGGAGGACACTGTAGGTCCATTGGCTGAGCGTTGGGGAGGAACCATTTGAAGGCCTGCCAATCGGAAGACAACAGAGAGTTAACAATCACATCCTCTACTATAGACGTAACTCTGGCGCGGCACCAGATGTTGTGTCTATACGCTTCTTGCAGTTCCTGGGTGTTCCTGGGAGTTTGGTTATAAATCTGATGTTAGCGTTTTCTAAAAGGGTACCCCAAAGCTCAATGGCCGTTAGAAAAATCTCTAACAGCGCTGGGTTGCAGCCCCAGGTGGTTGAGGTTCATAAATCCAGCCAGCTGCATTTGCACCATTCGTCTTTGTAGATTGCGACAAGACCGTTATTGATATCTCCACCAACCCCTAGACCTAGTTCCTTGCTCGGCGTTTCCTGCGACATTACGCATGTATGTCTATTGTAGGAGTCTTAAGAATGACTTCCAGACTAGCAAGTCTGCTTTCAAGGAGCGGTTGAGTCTTATTATATGTCCCGGCTGGGTAATGCCTTTTGATGACAACGATAGCCGGCGTGAGGAAACTCAGCCCACTGGCATAATGCAGCAAGCAAAATTGAGCAAAACTAGCAAAGACTGCATCTGCTGAAGGGTGACTGTTCTAGCTTCGAGGAAAGTTTCAACCGTTTGCCGTGTCTTTTGTAATTTAACCACTGATAAAACAAAAAATCATTTTATTGGTATATATTTAAATGCTGAGGAAAGGGAACACGTTTCATGGACCGAGTGATCATTTTTTTGGGTGAATGTGGCACTCCGAAGAGCCGAGCTATAAATTGAATTTCTGGAGGTTGCACGGGCCGATTGTTTTTCCGGTGATAGTGGTACAATGATTTTCCGAGATATGAACTTAAGTTTTTGGAGGAGCAGAGTTTAGAGTCCCTAGGTCCGATGATCAAAAGCGTAGGTTACTGACGTCTCTTCTGGGAGTATCGCGTCGTTAACCGAATCGCTATTGGGTAGGAAGGTGATGTCTCAGCCAGAATTCGGGTTCTTTTTGGGCACAATGCCTAAGGTGATATTCTGAAATTACTGAATGACATTGATTTAAATGGGCACGCCATCCTGCTTAGTTCTACCAATGTTGTGATTTGTGCTGTAAAATCTTGGGGAATTCACGCGCCAAATTTTTAGATTATTTGCTACTGTTGTTATTTGATTAAATTTGAAGGGGATAAGGCGGTTACGCCCCCTGGGTTATAATTGCTGAGTTTGCTTTGTGGGTACTTCTTGGAGCAGGTTGTCCACTTTCGCAGCTAGAAGCGCGCCTGGCCTCGCTGTGTGCACCAGTTCGACCGCTTTGTCAACAGACGCGCAAGTAAACGCTCTGTTGATGTGAAAGGGCCCGATTTTAGATTATTAGCCGATGTTAGAGTTAGACTTCGTTTGAAAGGGGATAAAAAAAACATCTTAAACCGTCGTGTAATTTCCGGGCAACAAGTTTATTAGGATAAAGGCTTAGCCATAGGCCCATTGCGGCTATGTTCACTGGGTTTTTGCCTCGTAGCCGCTTTGTTAGGGAGGCGGGTACACCTGGCTGCAGGGTGTCCGCCTCCGCACGCTGAGCAGTCGTTAAATTCACCAATGCGTGTCACTGGGGGAGTGACCGAAACTGGTGTACTGCGACTCCTGGAACCATATTCCAAGTTGATATGTGATACCCATACTCCGCTGGCCGCTGGGTCAACCCCAGGGACTGTTACTAAATTTAACGGGAAAGTTAACTTCACCAGGCTTGAAATCACATTTTCCATTCCATAAACCAGAATCTTAACCATTCAGCCATCAACTCAACCAGTAAAGCTTGTATTTTAAAACCATAATATAACTGATGAAGCAGTTTCTTTTTCGAGACTTAGCCATGACGTAAGTGCTCCATTTGCTTGGGGGGTACGCCTTGATGCAGGGTGTCCGCCAGCACAGAACTGTCCACGAACACTGCTGAGCAGCTGTATCTGGTCCATCATCAGTCGTAGCCAATCATCTGTTTCTTTAACTCCCCAACCTAGATTGGGCTGTGGGCCAGGTGCGGAATCCTTCATCGTACCGCCGCCAGGCAGGACCGCCATCATTGTTTTGTGAGTGATTTACAACATGTAGATCGCTGGGATGAGGACGCTCACCGCTATTTTTACTTGTCTGCCGTGGCCTGAAGCCCTGGGTTCTCCCAGGCTGCCAGCCAAAGATGGAGCACATGACATCTGATCTCCGTCATGTGCCCGAGCCCGAGTGACTCCCGACAGGGGATGTTCGGGGTTAATCTGGTTGGAATGACTGGTAGCCCTGGGTGACGATTCACTCCGGCTGTCAGTCATTGGTGGAGCACGTGACCTCTGGCGTCTGTTGTGTGCTCGTAACCGCCTGCCGTGACACCCAGATGCATCGGACCGATTGGATATACGTGGAACTTGTGCGCCGTCTTCTGTCGAATCCATATGGCCGCCTGTCGTGACCCTCAGATGCATCCGACCGCCCCGCAGTTGACGGTGAGCGCCATCTGGAGGACCGTGACCTGCGGTGATTCCTGTAGGGGCTGCGTCTATCCCTGTAACGAGAACAGCAACAGCCAGGGGGACAGCGAAATTGTTGGTGGGAATCTTCTGAGGAGGGTGAGGGTCTACGGCATGTACGACGTGGCTATGGACTGTGTTAGGGGCTTTAGGTTCTAGTGGAATGGGAACGGGGCTCTGAACGGGGTTCTGGAGCTGGCTATGTGCCGGCTCTGGGGGAGTACTGAGTGGCGAAGGAGACGGCGATCTATATGGCCGCGATGCCACGGGGGATATGAATAAGTGGGGGGAGGGGTGGGGACTGTAATCGAGATTGATTGACGTATGTGGAAGGGCAGGGGTTAATGTAACATCTTTATTTGGTTGTGTCTGTGGGGGTGTTAGTCATATATTAGTGTTCATAAACTAATTGTTGTTGCTGAAGAGCGCACAGATCGGTCGGATTGGAACGATTAGCGCGCTCTGCAGCAGGATATAGGGGCATAAGACCATCCTCTGTGTCCCTTCATGCAGGCATAACAGCTGCTCCTGCAGGAGGCACCGGGTAAACTGGGCTGATGCAGCGCCGGCAGTGATGTGGCGCCGACCGGAAGTCACGTGTGGAGGTTGGCGGAGCCTGGTTATGACCAGCCAGGAAGTGGGCGGTGACGACCAGGGCTTGGGCCCTGCATGCACCGGCCTGTTCCCGGGGGATGGGGGAATGCGATGTGGATATGGAGGCTGCCAGGACTCGGGCATGGTAGTTCCCGGCCTGCCCTGTTCTCCGGAGCGGCGCAGATGAGGCAGCGGGGCAGGTGCAGCGGCCGGCATTCGGCTGTCCGCTGCCAGCAAGGAAACGATTCGGAGGGCGCGACGAGCGTGTGGAGCGAGTACTGACGAGGAGGGGGAGCATCCATCGGTCGAGAGGTTTCCAAAGCATCGACTGCAGGAGGTCCGGGGGTAGGACACTGGCCTGCCGCATCGGTGGCCGGTGGAGGTGTGTTGTAAGGGGAGGCTGCGGATGAGCGTGCGGCCCGGCCTGTGGAGAGGTTAGGAGGGGCAGGAGAGGATAATGTCCCGGGGGATGAAGAGGCAGCCTGGGGCAGGGGTTCATGAGAGGGGACAGGGAGGTGAGCGCTGAGGCCAGTTATAAGGGCTTGTAACCATGGCTCACCTCCCTGTTCTGCTCTCCGCCGCAGGGGCCTCCAGAATGGTGTCCGACATGGCTGCAGGGGACTTCAGCACAAAACTTCAGCTGCGTCCTGGTATATGACATCACCTGGGGGAGTAGTGGGAGGGGGGAAGCACTGCCCATAGTTCCTTCTAACATAAAGTGTATATGGGCTCTTCAGTCACCTATTCGGTGCCGTGCCTACCAGACTGAAGAGATCCTTGTGGCGTATAACGGTGCTTCCCGCCTCCCACTAATCCCATAATAACAAAACAACAACAGGCCTGGATGGGTTGAACAGGTCAGTCACAGTTTATTAAATTATAATAAATTATTATTATGGACATTTAATTATTTTGCCCAAGAATAAGAAAAGAAGAAAGAAGATATGATTATCCTAAAGATGAACTTATCTACTTTGAGGGTTCCAATTAATATCTGTCACCCTCAAAAGGGGGAATTGTTAAATATTAATTATTGGTTATTAATTTCTATAAAACTCAATTCTGTACCGAGCACATTGACTTTCGCTGACATTGCATATGTTATTTCTGTATGGTAAAATGTCAGCCCCATATATAGAGACCACGAGCTCTGAGGAAGGGGGCTCTTCTTCACTCTCTTCAGACACTACGTTGAATGGACAGCTGGTATGTAAATTAATCACGTGTTGCTTCCAGAGACGCTCCTGACAGAGACTGACACATTCAGGATCTGTCGGGGTAGGAGCACGGAGCAGCCGGAAATTATGCCGATTACACTTACACTCTGTAAGTACCATCTCTAAACCCTGATCACACTTCATATTTATGATGCTCATTTTGCACATCTTTTTGCAAGGATTTGCGCTGATCACTTTCTCAATGCACCAGTCACCTTCTGAGCATTTACCTCTGCACAACCTTGTGATGTTCATAATGGCACATACTAATCCACATTGCAGCACCTGTACTCTGCACTTTATATCTCACTAGCTGAAGAGCCCGTGCTGGCCGGACATAGTAACTAACTACGGTTAGTTATAACAAATTATAATGATTATATCTATATATATAAAGCTGAGTGTAGAGCCCCGCTCACTCCGCATAGCCACATTCACTATAATATCCCACACAATCCTGTCAGCCAGAGCCACCGGACTACTACCCCTAATATCCCACATCATCCCATCAGTCAGAGCCACCGGACTACTAATATCCCACATCATCCCGTCAGCCTGAGCCACCGGACTACTAATATCCCACATCATCCTCTCAGCCAGAGCCACCGGACTACTAATATCCCACATCATCCTGTCAGCCAGAGCCACCGGACTACTAATATCCCACATCATCCTGTCAGCCAGAGCCACCGGACTACTAATATCCCACATCATCCTGTCAGCCAGAGCCACCGGACTACTAATATCCCACATCATCCTGTCAGCCAGGGCTACCGAACTACTACCCCTAATATCCCACAACATCCCATCAGCCAGAGCCACCGGACTACTAATATCCCACATCATCCTGTCAGCCTGAGCCACCGGACTACTAATATCCCACATCATCCTGTCAGCCAGAGCCACCGGACTACTAATATCCCACATCATCCTGTCAGCCAGAGCCACCGGACTACTAATATCCCACATCATCCCTTCAGCCAGAGCCACCGAACAACTACCACTAATATTCCACATCATCCCGTCACAGCCGCCAGACTACTACCCCCAATATCCCACTTCATCCCATCAGCCAGAGCCACCGGACTACTAATATCCCACATTATCCCATCAGCCTGAGCCACCGGACTACTACCACTAATATCCCACTTCGTCCCATCAGCCAGAGCCACCGGACTACTAATATCCCACATTATCCCATCAGCCAGAGCCACCGGACAACTACCACTAATATCCCACATCGTCCCATAAGTCAGAGCCACAGGACAACTACCACTAATATCGGACAACTACCACTAATATCTCACATCATCCCGTCACAGCCATCAGACTACTACCTCTAATATCCCACATCATCCTGTCAAAGCCACTGGACTACTATCCCTAATATCCCACATCATACCGTCAGCCAGAGCCAACGGACACCTACCACTAATATCCCACATCATCCTGTCACAGCCGCCAGACTACTCCCCCTAATATCCCACATCATCCCGTCAGCCAGAGCCACCGGACTACTACCCCTAATATCCCACATCATCCCATCAGCCAGAGCCACAGGACTACTCCACATAATATCCCACATCATCCCGTCAGCCAGAGCCACCAGACTACTACCCCTAATATCCAACATTATCCCGTCAGCCAGAGCCACCCGACTACTCCCCCTAATATCCCACATCATCCCATCAGCCAGAGCCACCGGACTACTCCACATAATATCCTAAATCATCCCGTCAGCCAGAGCCACCGGACTACTACCCCTACTACCCCTAATATCCCACATCATCCCGTCAGCCAGAGCCACCGGACTGCTACCCCTAATATCCCACATCATTTTGTCAGCCATAGCCACCGGACTACTACCCCTAATATCCCACATCATCCCGTCAGCCAAAGCCACCGGACTACTACCCTTAATATCAAACATCATCCCGTCAGCCAGAGCCACCGAACGACTACCCCTAAAATCCACACTCATCCCGTCAGCCTGGGGTCAGAACCAGAGCGCTGAGTGGAACGGTCCTAACTTCCATACCAGGGATCCCTTTAAGAGAGGCCTGGTGTCAGAACCAGAGCGCTGAGTGGATTTGCCCTGACTTCCATACCAACGATCCTTTTAATAAAAGCCTGGGGTGAGAATCAGAGCGCTGAGGGATTTACCCTAACTTCCATACCGGCGATACCTTTATGAGAGGCCTGGGGTCAGAACCAGAACACTGAGTGGAATGGCCCTAACTTCCATACCGGGGATCCCTTTAACCCCTTCCAGACGTGTGACGCTAAGTAGGCATCATGAAAGTCGGTGCCAATCTGACCTGTGACGCCTATGTGGCTTCATGGGGAGATCGTGTTCCTGCGGGTCGGTTGACCGGGGTCACTGAAAGGTCACCCAACCCGCAGGTATAGGAGGCTTTGTGCTTCAACCCAGGGGGATGGCTTTGCCCCCAGTTGCTTCGATCACTCTGATAGGCTGTTGAAAGTGAAACAGCCAATCAGAGCATTAGTAATATTTCACCAATGAAACTTGGAGAAATATTACAATCCAGTCATGGCCGATGCTGAAATAGTATCGGCCATGGCTGGAGACACTAATCTGACCCCACCACACCGACTGACTGGGGTGATCTGCCTCCGCCACCGACTGATGGCGGCGATCTGCCTCCGTCGTCATTATCCTCTCCCCCTCCCCTTCCCTCTGCTACCCCCCACCTTCCGATCACCCCCCTCACACCCGCTTGTACTTTCCGAGGCCCGATGTCCCTCCCGGTGTCCCGCCGCCATCGGTGATGGGTGCCTCCATCTTCTAAAATGGCGGGTGCATGCGCAGTGCGCCCGCCGAATCTGCCAGGCAGCAGATTCATTCATTCATTGCAGGTACATTTTGATCACTGTGATAGACCCTATCACAGTGATTAAAATTAAAAAAAAGTAAATAATCCCCGCTTTATCACCCCCATAGGTAGGGACAAATAATAAACTAAATACAATATATTTATTTTTATTTTTCCATTAGGGTTAGGGTTAGAATTAGGGCTAGAACTAGGGTTAGAATTATGGTTAGGGTTAGAATTAGGGTTAGGGTGTGTTGGGGTTAGGGTTATGGTTAGTGTTGGGATTAGGGTTAGGGGTGTGTTGGGGTTAGGGTTATGGTTAGGGTTGTGATTAGGGTCAGGGGTTAGGGGTGTGTTGGGGTTAGGGATGTGGTTAGGGGTGCGTTGGGGTTAGCGTTGAGTTGGAATTGAGGGGTTTCCACTGTTTAGGCACATCAGGGGCTCTCCAAAAGCGACATGGCACCATTGATTCCAGCCAATTTTGTGTTCAAAAAGTCAAACGATGCTCTCTCCCTTCCAAGCACTGATGTGTGCCAAAACAGTGGTTTACCCCAACATATTGAGTATCAGTGTACTCAGGAAAAATTGCACAACAACTTTGGAGGTCTAATGTCTCCTGTTACCCTTGGGAAAATAAAAAACTGGGGGCTAAAAAATTATTTTTGTGGAAAAAAAAAAGATTTTTTTTATTTTCACTGCTCTAGATAAATTCGTTGGGGGTCTAGTTTCCAAAATGGGGTCACCTGTGGGGGGGTTTCTACTGTTTAGGCACATCAGGGGCTCTCCAAACGTAACATGTTTTTTTTTTTACTGTTTAGGCACATCAGGGGCTCTGCAAATGTAACATGACGCCCTCAGACCATTTCATCAAAATCGGCATTTAAAAACGTCACTACTTCCCTTCCGAGCCCTGACGTGTACCCAAACAGTGGTTCCCCTCCACATGTGGGGTATCAGCGTACTCAGGACAAATTGGACAACAACTTTTGGGGTCCAATTTCTCCTGTTACCCTTGGGAAAATAAAAAATTGGGGACTAAAAGATCATGTTTTTGGAAAAAATATGATTTTTTTATTTTCACGCTGAGGCGTTATAAACTTTAAAGTTCTCACCACACATCTAGATAAGTTCCTTGAGGGGCCTAGTTTCCAAAATAGTGTCATTTGTTCAGGGTTTTCACTGTTTAGGCACATCAGGGGCTCTCCAAACGCGACATGGCGTCCAGCCAATTCTGCGTTGAAAAAGTCAGACAGCGCTCCTTTCCTTCCAAGCTCTGCCATGCACCCAAACAGTGGTTTACCCCCACATTTGGGGTATCAGCATGCTCAGGACAAATTGCACAAAAACTTTTGGGGTCTTGTTACCCTTAGGAAAATAACAATTGTGGAGAAAAGATAATTTTTGTGGAAAAAATATGATTTTTTAATTTTACTGCTCTACATTATAAAGTTGTGTGAAGGATTTGGGTGTTCAAAGTGCTCACCACAGATCTAGATAAGTTCCTTAGGGAGTTTAGTTTCTAAACTGGGATCACTTGTAGGGGGTTTCCACTGTGTAGGCACATCAGGGGCTCTCCAAACGCGACATGGAGTCCAATCTCGATTCCAGCCATTTTTGGTATGAAAAAGTCAAATGGCGCTCCATCTTTTCCCAGCTCTGCCGTGAACCCAAACAGCGTACTCTGGAAAAATTCGACATTGATTTTTGTGGTCCAATTTCTCCTGTTACCCTTGGAAAAATGAAAAATTGGTGACTAAACGATCATTTTTGTGGGAAAAAAATAGGATTTTTATTTTCATGCCGGGCATTATAAACTTTTGTGAAGCACTTGGGGGTTCAAAGTGCTCATCACAGATCTAGATAAGTTCCTTAGGGGGTCTAGTTTGCAAAATGGGGTCACTTGTATGGGGTTTCCACTGTTTAGGCACATCAGGGGCTCTGCAAACAGAACATGACACCCATCAATGTTTGCATTCCAAAACATCATTACTTCCTTTCCGAGCCCTGCTGTGTGCCCAATCAGTTTTCCCCCCACATATGGGGTATCAGGTTACTCAGTACAAATAGGAAAACAACTTTTGAGGTCCAATTTCCTTGGGAAAAATCAAAAATTGAGTACTAAAAAATAATTTTTGTGGATTTATTTTTTTTTCACACCCAGGCATTATAAACTTTAGTGAAACACTTGGGGGTTCAAAGTGCTCACAACAGATCTAGATAAGTTCCTTAGGGGGTCTAGTTTCCAAAATGGTGTCACTTGTGGGGTTTTTCTACTGTTTAGGCACATCAGGGGCTCTCCAAACGCAGCATGGCGTCCAATCTCAATTCCAGCCAATTTTGGTGTAAAGTCAAATGGCGCTCCTTCCCTTCCGAGCCCTGCCGTGTGCCCAGACAGTGGTTTTCCCCCACATATGGGGTATCGGTGTACTCAGGAGAAATTGCAAAACAACTTTATCTGTCTATTTTCTCCTTTTACCCTTGTAAATATAAAAACATTGTTTGTAAAAGATCATTTTTGTGACTAAAAAGTGAAATGTTCATTTTTTCCTTCCACGTTGCTTCAGCTCCTGTGAAGCACCTGAAGGGTTAATAAACTTCTTGAATGTGGTTTTAATCAGCTTGAGGGGTGCAGTTTTTAGAATGGTGTCATTTTTGGGTATTTTCTGCCATATAGACCCCTCAAACTGACTTCAAATGTGAGGTGGTCCCTAAAAAAATGGTTTTGTAAATTTTGTTGTAAAAATGAGAAATCACTGGCCAACTTTTAACCCTTATAACTTCCTAACAAAAAAAAAATTTGTTTTCAAAATTGCTCTGATGTAAAGTAGACATGTGGGAAATGTTATTTATTAACTATTTTGTGTCACATAACTCTCTGATTTAACAGAATAAAAATTCAAAATTTGAAAATTGCGAAATTTTCAAAATTTTCACCAAATTTCCAATTTTTTCACAAATAAACGCGAAAATTATTGACCTAAATTTACTACTAACATGAAACCCAATATGTGACGAAAAAATAATCTCAGAATCGCTAGGATCCGTTGAAGCGTTCCTGAGTTATTACCTCATAAAGGGATAGTGGTCAGAATTGCAAAAAATGGCAAGGTCATTAAAGTCAAAATAGGCTGGGTCATGAAGGGGTTAAGAGAGGCTTGGTGTCAGAACCAAAGTGCTGGATGGATTTGCCCTGACTTCCATAGCAATGATCCTTTTAAGAGAGGCTTGGGGTCAGAACCAGAGCGCTTAGTGGAATTGCCCTAATTTCCATACCCTTTAACCCCTTTCATGACCCAGCCTATCTTGACCTTAAAGACCTTGCCATTTTTTGCAATTATGACCAGTGTCCCTTTATGAAGTAATAACTCTGGAACGCTTCAACGGATCCTAGCGTTATTTAGTGACGCTTTGAAATGCCGACTTGATGGAATGGTCTAAACAGTAGAAACCCCCACAAGTGACCCCATTTTGGTAACTAGACCCCCAAGGAACTTATCCAGATGTGTGGTGAGCACCTTGAACCCCCACGTGCTTCACAGAAGTTTATAATGCAGAGCAGTGAAAATAAAAAATCATTTTTTTCCTCAAAAAATGATTTTTTTAACCCACAATTGTTTATTTTCATTAGGGTAACAGGAGAAATTGGACCCCAAAAGTTGTTGTCCTGTTTGTCCTGAGTGCGCTGATACTCCATATGTGGAGGGGAACCATTGTTCGGGTACACATTGGGGCTCGGAAGGGAAGTAGTGACGTTTTGAAATGCCGACTTTGATGGAATGGTCTGTGGGCATCATGTTACGTTTGCAAAGCCCCTGATGTGACTAAACTGTGGAAATTCCCCACAAGTGACCCCATTTTGGAAACTAGACCCTGCTAGGAACTCCTCTAGATGTGTGGTGAGCACTTTGAACCCCAAGGGCTACACAGAAGTTTATAATGCCTGGGCATGAAAATAAAAAAATCATATTTTTTCCACAAACATGATCTTTTAGTCCCCAATGTTTTTATTTTCCCAAGGATAACAGGAGAAATTAGACCCCAAAAGTTGTTGCGCAATTTGTCCTGAGTGCGCTGAAATCCCATATGTGGGAGAAAATTACTGTATGGGCACACGTCAGGGCTCGGAAGGGAAGTAGTGACGTTTTGAAATGCTGACTTGATGGATTGGTCTGCGGGCTTCATGTTACGTTTGCAGAGCCTCTGATGTGCCTAACCTGTGGAAACCCCCCCAAGTGACCCCATTTTGGAAACTAGACCACCCAAGGAACTTATCCAGATGTGTGTTGAGCACCTTGAACCCCCATGTGCTTCACAGAAGTTTATAATGCAGAGCCGTGAAAATAAAAAATCATTTTTTTACTCAAAAACTGATTTTTTAGCCCACAATTTTTTATTAACTAGTGGGACAGTTTTATAGGGGGGGTCCTTACGGACGCGGCGATACCAAATATGTGTACTTTTAGTGTTTTATTTTTTTTATTTACAGGAAGAAATGAATTTATTGGGGAATATTTTTTATTTATTTTTTTTTTTTATTTATTTTGGAATTTTTTTTACACGTTTATTTATTTTTTTTTTACTTTTTTACATTGTCCCAGGGTGGGATATCACTGTAAAATGTCAGATCGCTGGTCTCACAGTGTGCACAGCACTCTGTGAGACCAGCGATCTCGCAGGCAGCGCTGCAGGCTTCTCAGTGCCTGCTCTCAGCAGGCACTGAGGAAGCCGCCTCCCTGCAGGACCCGGCGCCATCTCGGATCCGGGTCCTGGGAGGGAGGAAGCCCTCAGAACAGCGTGATCACGTCGCGCTGTTCTGAGGGTCTCAGGGGAGCTAGCAGGGAGCCCCCTCCCTACGCGATGCTCCACTGTGCCCCCGGTACACCGTGTTTGATCGCGGTGTGCCAGGGGTTAATGTGCCGGGAGCAGTCCGTGACCGCTCCTGGCACACAGTCCCGGGTGTCAGCTGTGATAATCAGCTGACACCCGGCGGCGATTAGCTGCGCTCCCTCCGGGAGCGCAGCTGATCGCTATGACGTACTATCCCGTCCATGGTCAGATTGTCACGGGTTTCATGGACGGGATAGTACGTCGGATGTCAGAGAGGGGTTAAGAGGGAAGATGTGTCTATAGGATGGAGGATGTGTGATGGGGATATGGGCGCAGGTGATTCATTTCTGTCATGTGCTCTCTGCTGCTTTCTGGGGGGCAGACAATGGCTGGGAGCTTATATTCCCGGGGATGCTAGATTTCTCCCACCCAATCACTGTCTGCTGATGTGTTGTCGTGGAGTGAGAAAACTGTTGCTCATAGCAACCAATCACAGCTCAGCTTCTTTTAAACAGCTCTGGTTAAATGAAAGATGCTTCGTGATTGGTTGATGATACACACACATTCAATTTTCTATATATAGATTGTGGAGTAACAGCCCGGTGTCTGCACATTAGAGAGCAGCAGTAACACGTCACTTGGTTGCTTTATTTCAGCACTAAAACCAATCTCCCATCATTCTTATCAGACTCTATAATGGAGTAATAACTGTGCATGCTTGTATAATTACCTCTTATCATTTATTTCCCTGCTCACGTGTGTCTTCACGTTCCATAAGCTTCATATTTTTAACACTTTTTGTTTTTATCTATATATATATAAAAATGAGTGTATGTGTGTGTGTATCAGCCACGACCACTCCACATAGCCCACCCAATCACTAAGCATCTTTCATTTCACCAGAGCTGTTTAAAAGATGAAAGCGGAGCTGTGATTGGTTGCTATGAGCAACAGTTTTCCTTGTAGACAGCTGTGGTAACTGATGTCTATTATTCTTATCATTTCTATGGTGTTATCGTCCTTCTGTAAAGCTGGAAATAACACAATTTATTACCGTCCTGACACAGACCACTCTCTGACACAGACTGCAGGGGAACCCAGGATCACACAGGAGAGGATTAGATACATGTGAGCCCGTCGACTTCTATGGGGGATGTCACGGGCAGCACACGGCTCGGTCCGTGGCCCTGGGGCTCACTGAAATGGGGATATTTACAGGGGAATAAAGGTTTGTAGAATGTTCGTGACGCCACCTGTAGTATCTGGTCAGGGTGACCAGCGCTGCTGTGCAGGTCCTCTGGAAGGGATGGTATCGTGCAGCTAGATGATAAGTCTTCTACAGGTAAGACTGTATCCTTCCAGGGCAGGTAGATGTAAGGTAAAGCTATGGTGCAGTATAGATGTAGCAGAGTGGAATGTGCAACGGAGTAATAATGCAGGAAACAGTTCTTGTGCAGTTTCATAGGTTTACTCACAGTCTGTTGTACACACAGATTCCAGCCGGGCACTGTGTCCTTCCAGTGAGTAGTCCAGCAACTCCCAGATAGATTGGTCACACTCCCAAAGACTCCCTTTATGTTCCTTTCCGGCTTCTTTGTGCTACACTCCTAAGGCCTGTTTCACACATCCGTTTTTCCCCTTGCGGCGCCCCCGGCATTTTTTCGCAGCGCCGCATCACAAAACCGTATGCGCCGCATGCATTTTTTTTCCCATTGACTTTTATTAGCGCCGCATGGCGCCGCATGTCACTGCGGCGCGTCCGGTTGGTGCCGGATGCGGTGTCTGGTCACCGTCCGGTGTCTGGAAAAAAACGTTGCATGTAACGTTTTTTGTCTGCGGCGAAAAAGCCGCATGCGCCGGATGCGGCGCATGCGGTTCTTTTTTACAATGAAAGTCTATGGACGCCGCAATGCGCCGCATCGCGGCGTGTCCGCCGCATCCGGTAGCCGCATCCGGTTTGTTAATTGATATACCAGCCCACAGCAAACAGATACAAGGAAGTACCACCCCTAGCAAACATATAAAAAAAAAATTGGGTGGGACATCAGACACAGCCACAGAAGCCACAGAAGCCACAGAGAGACACGGAGAGCCACAGAAAGCAGCCACCGACGCAGCCACCGGACTCGCAGCCAGGATCCGTACCATGGAGCGCCAGGAAAACAGACGGTAAATATGAACCACCCACCCCCAAATTCAAAAATTTAAAATACATATGTCACCAATGCTGTGTGAGCTGATGTTTATTTTTTGTGGCCTGGTACATTATATATTTAATGTTTTTTCTGTGATGGGGATTGGTTCCCCAGGTATTTAATGAAATTAAATTGCCGATGATGGGGTGGGTCCCCGAGTTTAAAATGCATTTGTTTGGGAACTTTATTGTGTATTCACTGCTACTGTTGTGAATGTTGATAATGTAGATCTACTGGTACTGTTTTTTAGCAGTGATGTGCTTGGTCTCCCTGCGACAATCTGAAATGTGGATGTATTTGTGTATCAAATTTTTTTTTTATTTTTAAAAAAGTATTAATTTTTTTCACCATGAGACGCTCCGCCGGAGATATCGAGAACCGACAGTAGGTGTCCGATTTTTTAATTTTGTCTCCAACACGCTCCAGCAAATCATCAAAGTTTTCTTTGTTCATCCTCAGATAGGCAAAAAACTTCTCTGGATTTAGTTGAAGCTCCATGTTCAGTGTTGAATAGACACCACGAGTTAATCTCTGTGACGTGATGGGGTGGATCCACATACGGCGGCGACTTCGCAGGCGCTGACGCCGCTGCTCCTCAAACTTTAGCTCCTTCTCCAGAACGATAAACCTCAATCGATTCATCTCCGCAGTAAAATCAACAAGATTCCTGAAGATATTGCCGATAATGGGTTCCATGTTCGCCAGTCACTTGCTACTTGCTCTTCTCTCCAAACTGCACTTTCTCCTCTACAACCTGTCAAAGAAGGGATGTAGGAGCAGTGTATATATAGGATTACAGTAGCCAATCATATTTGGAACCCCAAAAAGGGCCCCAAAATGGGCGTGCTTAAAAGCCGGATCCGGCGCATTACGGCGTCAACGGATGCCAACCGGATACACCGGATGAGACGTATGCGGTTTTTTGCCGTATTCGTGAACCGGATGCGGCGAAAAACCGGATGCGGCACATCCGTTGTTCAGAGAAAATACCGCATGCGGCGCTGCGGCTAAATGCCGGGGGCGCCGTTTAGGCGCCCGCCGGATGTGTGAAACAGGCCTTACAGGTACGACCCGATGTCCCGATGCACTGCTCTCCTCTTCACGGAGACCGGAACACCGTCGGATGCCTGGACGTACTTGATCAATAGCTGCCTCCGGATGGGATTATGGTAGCTAGTGGCTCTTGGAGAGTCCCACTAGACGCGGTGTTACTAATGGCGATGAACTGACCCACTAGTCTGGGAACCGTCTCCCGAAATGTGCCTGGTCCTTCCTTCTCCAAGGATGGGGCACAGCTTCAATTGCTGTCTCAGCCCAGGACCCCTTCGCTTCCTTCAGCAAGGCTCCCTGGGATAAACCCAGGAGAGCTGCAGGCCAGCCCAGTACCCACGCTGGCTGCCTGACTCCAACTGAAACTCTAAACTAACACACTGCTGCCTCATGCTGCAGCTAGCTAAACCCACCAACTCTACACCCTTTACTAACCAGCCTGAAGCTCAGCACTGGCATGATGTATGTGGATGCGGTGATGGAGTCAATGGGGTGCTTCCTTCTAACCTGAGAGTCAGGTGTCACACCGCTGGGTGCGATGCAACATCTCTGTGGCGACTGGACCCTCAGGGCGCCACACATGGCTCAGCAGACTGTATAGCCCCCGTCTCACACAACGATCTCGCTAGCGAGATCGCTGCTGACTCTCTAGTTTTGTGACGCAGCAGTGATCACCCCAGCGATATCGCTGTGTGTGACATTCAGCGACGATCAGCCCCCCTGCTGGGTATCGGTGATCGTCGCTGAATGTCCTGGACATTTTTTTGATCGCTGGTCTCCCGCTGACAGGCACGCATCGCTGCGTGTGACAGGCGGGAGACCAGCGATCCGCTGGTAACCAAGGTACACAGCGGGTTTCCAGGCGCGGGACTGTGCCTGGAAACCCGCTGTGTACCTTGGATACCAGCGCCCAGATGCAGGGAGCTGGTAACCAAGGTACACAGCGGGTTTCCAGGCACCGCGCAGCGCCTGGAAACCCGATTTGTACCTTGGTTACCAGCTCCCTGCATCAGGGCACTGGTATCCAATGTACACTGCGGGTAACTAAGCGATGTTACCCGCAGTGTCGCTGTGCTGATCGCTGCCTGAGCTGCCTGTTTAGCAGCTCAGCAGCGATACACCAGCGATCCTGATCGTTGTCGGGATCGCTGGTGTATCGCTATGTGAGACCCAGGCTTTTCACACAGGATAGGATTAGATACACAGCTCAGCAGACTGTATCACACAGGATAGGATTAGATACACAGCTCAGCAGACTGTATCACACAGGATAGGATTAGATACACGGCTCAGCAGACTGTATCACACAGGATAGGATTAGATACACAGCTCAGCAGACTGTATCACACAGGATAGGATTAGATACACAGCTCAGCAGACTGTATCACACAGGATAGGATTAGATACACGGCTCAGCTGACTGTATCACACAGGATAGGATTAGATACACGGCTCAGCAGACTGTATCACACAGGATAGGATTAGATACACAGCTCAGCAGACTGTATCACACAGGATAGGATTAGATACACAGCTCAGCAGACTGTATCACACAGGATAGGATTAGATACACGGCTCAGCAGATTTATCACACAGGATAGGATTAGATACACAGCTCAGCAGACTGTATCACACAGGATAGGATTAGATACACAGCTCAGCAGTCAGTATCATACAGGATAGGATTAGATACATGGCTCAGCAGATTTATCACACAGGATAGGAGAAGATACATGGCTCAGCAGACTTATCACACAGGATAGGATTAGATACACGGCTCAGCAGACTGTATCACACAGGATAGGATTAGATACACGGCTCAGCAGACTGTATCACACAGGATAGGATTAGATACACGGCTTAGCAGACAGTAACACAAAGGATAGGATTAGACACATGGCTCAGCAGACAGTATCACACAGGATAGGATTAGATACATGGCTCAGCAGACAGTATCACACAGGATAGGATTAGATACACGGCTCAGCAGACTGTATCACACAGGATAGGATTAGATACACGGCCCAGCAGACAGTATCACACAGGATAGGCTTAGACACATGGCTCAGCAGACAGTATCACACAGGATAGGATTAGATACACGGCTCAGCAGACAGTATCACACAGGATAGGATTAGATACATGGCTCAGCAGACTGTATCACACAGGATAGGATTAGATACACGGCTTAGCAGACAGTAAGTAACACACAGGATAGGATTAGATACATGGCTCAGCAGTCAGTATCACACAGGATAGGATTAGATACATGGCTCAGCAGACAGCATCACACAGGACAGAATTAGATAAAGAGCTCAGCAGACGGTATCACACAGGATAGGATTAGATACACAGCTCAGCCATAGGATGTGCCAAAGGAGATTATATTTTCATTCCAAGAATTCCACTCATTCCATCTGATTTGCCTTTTGATTTTTAACGCCTCGAGTTCCCACTTCAGTCGGCATTTGCAATGTCCATTAACAAGGCTCAGGGACAGTCCTTTAAATTAGTAGGGATCGATTTGCAGTCTCCATGCTTTTCTCATGGTCAACTTTACGTGGCCTCTTAAAAGAGTTGGAACTGCCAAAAATCTGTTCATCTTTGCACCGAAAGGAAAAACCAAAAATGTTGTTTATCAAAAGACTCTTGAATGAGTTGAAAATAAAATACTATTGGGTAATCATTTAGTTAATTTGTGTTGCAAATCAGTAGTGTTGAATATATGATGTGAAATGTTTTTATGTACAATATAATCATTATAATTTGTTATAACTAACCACAGTTAGTTACTATCCCCGGGCAACGCCGGGCTCTTCAGCTAGTTTGTTATAATTATAATAAAGATTTGTATTTTATCTTCACTCACTACAATATATCCTCTGGCCTCATTACATGACTTGAGAATGTGTGCATACAGTATATGCTCTTGAAATAGACGTTTTTGCCTTTACACCCTCATTAGACCGTGTTAACTTCATAAAGTATTAAATATGAACATTTTATTTATGATAAAGTTAATTTGTCCAATTACTTGTGAGGAGGCTTTGTGGAGAAATTCCCAAATGTTTCACAGGATATTTTTGTTCAACCCCTTCAATTACATCTCAGTTGTTTCATTATAAAACCATATTAGTGGCTGCAGAGCTGAAATCACAAAGATTCAGTCACTGTCCGAATACTTCTGGACCTAACTGTATTCATATATTTACACTATATGGACAAATACTGCATCTCTTGCCCCCGACCCCAAAACAAAACCCAAAATGTCCTCCTGCCCCTTTTCCTAACTCCCAATCCTGGAATAGACAAGGACATCCGGAGTTGCCGATCCTCCCTCCTCTGTAGCCTCCTGGAGATAAAGTATCTTCAGCCGCGGCTCTTTACCTCCTACAGACAAAATGGGGGAAAACGAAACACTTTTATTAATCAGTTATTTGTTATTACAGTTTTTATTACAGTAAGATGTCCCCAATCCCTGTTCCCTTCCCCAATTCAGAATGCTAGGGTGGGATTATCTCCCCAGAGACCCCTGTACAGGAATATTCGGGCCCCAGCCCCATTATACAGGAGAATAGCGCTATCTCCATAGTTCTTACACAGGACTCAGAGATCAGACAAGGTCTCATATTCAGGCAGTTTCTATTTTACTCCGACCCTCTTTATATAACCGAGATCAGAGTCTCATTATACCGAGGAAAGAAGCTCCAGGGACAAAGACCCCGTCTGGTCCTAACACACTGGGGGCCCGGAGTATCCAGCCACGGGGCCCGGATTCTCTCATTTGTGGCCCCAGCGTTTCTTGTAGAATAAATCCCTTTCTCATACAGTCCTGTAGTAATGACTTTGTTCTCACGTTTTGTAGGAGGGTTCGTCTGACTCCATCTTGTGTTATCAGTGTATGTGCGAGAGACGAGAGGACGACGACCGCAGTTTTACCGTGTGTGTCCGGGGTCAGTTTTACAGGTATCCCTGCCGGGGGTCTGCGCCTGAAGCTGGCGGTATACGGGTTTATACAATGTACACAGAGGGGTCTGTGACTGAAGCTGGGGGTATACGGGTGTATACAGTGTACACAGAGGGGTCTGTGACTGAAGCTGGCAGTATACGGGTATATACAGCGTACACAGAGGGGTCTGCCACTGAAGCTGGGGGATATAGGTGTATACAGCGTACAGAGAGGGGTCTATGACCAAAGCTGGGGAATACGGGTATATATAGTGTACACAGAGGGATCTGTGCCTAAAGCTGGGGGTATACAGGTGCATTTAGCGCAAACAGAGAGGTCTGTGACCGAAACTGGGGGTATACGGGTGTATACAGTGTACACAGAGGGGTCTGTGACCGAAGCTGGGGGTATACGGGTGTATACAGTGTACACAGAGGAGTCTGTGACTGAAGCTGGGGGTATACGGGTGTATACAGTGTACACAAAGGGGTTTGCGACTGAAGCTGGGGGTATATGAGTGTATACAGTGTACACAGAGGGGTCTGTGACTGAAGCTGGGGGTATATGGGTGTATACAGTGTACACAAAGGGGTCTGCGACTGAAGCTGGGGGTATATGAGTGTATACAGTGTACACAGAGGGTTCTGTGACTGAAGCTGGGGGTATACGGGTGTATACAGCGTACACAGAGGGGTCTGTGACTGAAGCTGGGGGTATATGGGTGTATACAGTGTACACAAAGGGGTCTGCGACTGAAGCTGGGGGTATATGAGTGTATACAGTGTACACAGAGGGTTCTGTGACTGAAGCTGGGGGTATACGGGTGTATACAGCGTACACAGAGGGGTCTGTGACTGAAGCTGGGGGTATATGGGTCTATACAGAGTACACAGGGGGGTCTGTGACTGAAGCTGGGGTATACGGGGATATACCGCGTACACAGAGGGGTCTGTGACTGAAGGTGGGAGTATACGTGTGTATACAGTGTACACAGAGGGGTCTGTGACTGAAGCTGGGGGTATACCGGTGTATACAGCGTACACAGAGGGGTCTGTGACTGAAGCTGGGGTTATACAGGTGTATACAGCGTACAAAGAGGGGTCTGTGAGTGAAGCTGGGGGTATACAGGTGTATACAGCATACACAGAGGGGTCTGCGACTGAAGCTGGGGGTATACGGGTGTATACAGTGTACACAGAGTGGTCTGTGACCAAAGCTGGGGGTATACGGGTGTATACAGCGTACACAGAGGGGTCTGTGACTGAAGCTGGGGTATACTGGTGTATACAGCATACACAGAGGGGTTTGTGAGTGAAGCTGGGGGTATACGTGTAACGAATGGAAGCTGAGGCAGAGATGGTGAAGTTCATATTCGTTTTTTGTTTTTAAAGTGGAATCTCGGGACCACGGTCCGGGGGCTCCGAAGGGGGCGTAACTAGTGAGTCCCGGGTACTCGTAGTAAGACCCATCGAACAGGACCAGAATGGAATACCCGGAGGACACAGATGCTACCTCCAGTTAGACCCCAGACACGTGGCAGCTGTCCCAGCGAGACAAAAAGGGGTAACAGATATAATGGAAGAGACTGTAGAGAGGTAGACACAGATGAGGAAGGTCCTGGTTCTGGGTAGATGGCAGCAAGCTGGCTCCAGTAACCTTGTCACAGTCCACGGATTTGGATGGCTATTGGCGGAACGGGATGACACAAGTGATAGCAGGATACAGGATACCGATACTCTGTGGAGACAAATAGTATGAGCAAGTGCACAGAGACTGCTAACGCAGTGCAGACAGGTCAGAGACAGAACTGGATGTAGCAATGATAGATACTCGTTGCTCCGTTGCGCTCCCTATGGAGGAGAGACCAGAAATAGTAATCAGTGCTCTGCAACTGGATAATTACCAAATTCAAAAAATGCACTCTGTCCCTTTAAAAAACCAGAGGAGTGCACGCTACATCCTAATAGCTTTCTCAGAAGATCTGCTGACAGCCCGCCAGGGAATGGGGGAGGGAGCAGGATGCTGAGAAGCAGAGAGAGCATGAGGCCCCAGACAGGGAGCTCGCTGCTGCATAGGGACAGCTTGAAGAGCAGGAGGTGAGTGACCAGAACGGAGTGCAGAGCCAGCACTGGGACCGGGCGTAACAGTATCCCCCCTTTACACCCCAACTTTTTCAAGCCTGTGTGAAATTTTTTAAGAAGGAGAGGGGCCTGGATGTTCTCTTTAGGCTCCCAAGACCTCTCCTCAGGACCAAAGCCCTTCCAATCCACCAGGTAATAGGTCCTACCTCTTACTTTCTAAGTGGCCAAGATATGCTTTACCTCAAAAACATCATCCTCAGAGCCGGATCTGGAGTGGTACCCGGGTCTTTAAAAAAGGGCTCAAAACTACTGGTTTGAGGAGGGAAACATGAAAGGAGTTAGGCACACGTAAGGAAGTAAGCAATTTCAGTTTGTAAGAGACCGGGTTGATTTGTCTCAAGACTTCAAAGGGCCCAATGAACGGGGGACCCAATTTGTAGGATGGCAACTTCAGACGGATATACTTGGCGGAGAGCCATACCTTGTCTCCGGGGCGAATGGTAGGAGCATCAAGACATCTCTTGTCCGCATGCCTTTTCATGCGTTGGAAGGCTCTCTCCAAGGCAGTCTTGGTGTCCTGCCAGACCTTCGAGAAATCCTCAGAAAACGTATCAGCAGCCAGAACGCCAGATTATCCAGATATGGGAAGAGGTATTCCAGGTTGCAGTCCAAAGACAATCTGAAAGGGAGATTTTCCAGAAGATTCACTTACTTGGTTGTAGGAAAATCCTGCCCAGGACAGTAAGTCTACCCAGTCGTCATGATGCGCGTTGACAAAGTGACGCAAGAATCCAGCCAGAATTTGATTAGTCCTCTCCACTTGTCCATTGGATTTGGAATGGTATGCTGAGGAAAAATCCAGTTCTATTTTTACCAGTTTACAAACAGCTCTCCAGCATCTCGAAGTGAACTGGACGCCTCTGTCGGAAACTATGTGGAGAGGGAAACCATGGAGATGGAAGATGTGCCGAATGAACAGATCTGCAAGTTCTGGAGCAGTTGGAAGACCGGGTAGCGGAATGAAGTGGGCCATCTTAGAGAAGCCGTCCACCACTGCCCACATCACTGAACAGCCGGACGAGATTGGAAGATCCATGATGAAGTCCACAGCGATGTGCTGCCAAGGAGCTGACGGAATCAGAAGAGGCTGAAGCCTACCGGCGGGTAGGCGTTTAACAGTCTTGTTACGGGCACAGGAAGGGCAGGCTCTCCTGGATATCCTTAGCCATAGTAGGCCACCAGTAGTAACGGGTGATGAGTTGCAGAGTCTTCCTCTGGACGACATGACCAGCCAACTTGGAAGAGTGACCCCACCGTAGGACTCGATTGCATTCAAAGGCTGACACAAGAGTCTTCCCAGGGGGGAGCCGGGTAAGATCAGCAGAAGCCAATGTGACTAACCCTGCAGGTTCAATGATGTGCTGAGGTTCCTCCTCTTGATCAGGAGGCAAAAAGGCTCTGGAAAGTGCATCTGCTTTGACGTTTTTGTCAGCTGGACGAAAATGAAAAACAAAATTAAATAGAGCAAAAAACAAAGCCCAGAGGGCCTGACGGGGATTCAGCCATTGTGCGGTTTGGAGGTAAGAAAGGTTTTTGTGATCTGTGAATATGACTACCTGGTGAAGAGCTCCCTCAAGAAGATGCCTCCATTCCTGCAGAGCTAATTTGATAGCCATCAATTCCCGATCTCCGACGGAATAGTTCCTTTCTGCGGAAGAAAAAACCTTGGAAATAAAGTCACATGAGTACATTGAACCAGCAGACGATTTCTGGGTAAGTACAGCTCCTGCACCTACAGAGGAAGCATCAAGCTCAAAAAAAAATTGTTCATTAGAATTTGGAAGATGAAGAACAGGTGCAGCAGCAAAGGCTTTTTTGAGAGAAACAAAGGCCTCCTCTGCCTCGGGAGGCCAATCCTTGGGATTTGTAGGAGAGAAAATTACATATCATCAAGGAAAATCACAAGAAATCTCCCAATGTGATCAGAGAAATATCATTTAGGAAGTTGTGAGATCCTGTTGGTGCATTGGAGACTCCGAATGGAGGACGAGATTTCGGAATAATCCTCAGACGGTAAAAACGCCGTTTTCCACTCATCACCCTTCATGATGTGTATCAAATTGTAAGACCCTCTAAGGGAAAGAAAACCATTTACCATCAAAGGCTGATTATAGTCATGGCTCCACTCCGTACACCTCGTACACACGCTGCTCCGCTCCTTACACCTCATACACACACGACTCCGCTCCGTACACCTCGTTCACATGCGGCTCCGCTCAGTACACCTCGTACACACGCAGTTCCACTCCGTACACCTAGTACACACGCGCCTCTACTCCATACACCTCGTACACACGCGGCTCTCCGTACACCTCGTAGACACACGGCTCTGCTCCGTACACCTCGTACATACATGGCTCCGCTCAGTACACCTCATACACACACGACTCTGCTACATCCACACTGTAAACCCCTCCTGACCCCACACATAAACTTCTCCTCATCCAGCACCATGACAACCAGCACAGCAGAGTCCTGCATACAGGAAGAGGCGGAGCTAGCCGTGTGTTCCTGTGTGTCTGCAGCTGCCTGGAGAGAGTCCTGGGAAGGGAGGATTTTTCACCTGGACTATCTGCCTGACCACTTCCCAGAGAGAGAGACTTATCCCTTGGACTGAGCTCTGGGGCTGGGTCCCTGGCTCCCACCCCCCGGCAAGGCCTCACATTCCAACAGTAGGCCATACCATCTAGCCAGTCCCAGGGAGGATGGCAAAGAAAAAGCCCTCTGGGGGCCGCAAGACCCCAGGGACCAAGACCCCTGAGGCCGGGACCGTGGCGGTTCCTCCTCCCGGATGAGGAGGAGAGGCGGCCAGCGGAGGTGCGGCGGTGGAGTCCCCCAACATCTGGGGCTCCAAGGCGGCAGGGGAGCCTGTCACCACCTATGGCTCCCGCATCCACGCGCACCTCTGCGAATACGAGGAGACTGCCAAACAGCTGAGGAGACTCCAGGAGGAGTTGAAGGGAGCACGTGTGATTGCAAAGAACAAGCACCCTGCCTCAAGGAGAGCAGAGGTGTCCGCCACGGTGGAGAGGCTGAAGGGGTCCATTAAAGCTCTGGAACAACGGAGGGCAGAGATCCTGGCGGGAAGCGGCCCGTTTGAGGAGAAACTAAAAAACTACGACCGGTTCAGGGCCCTGACCGGTGGGTGTCCTGGGGGGTCAGGAGGCCCAGCCAGGTGGAGGAGGAGAAGGAGGAAGATGGCGGCTGTGAGGCATCTGCACCAGTCCTACCTGAAGACCTGGTGAGTGTAAACGCCCAGGTATCATGCAGAGGGATAGCTCCCGAGCAAGTGGCCCTACCACCGGACTCCAGTAATTCGGAGGAAAGTGGGAGCGAGGGGGAGGATGGAGGGACTGGTAGCCGCAGTGAGGGGGGCAACCTCATCCTGCAACAAGTGCGGCAGATCAAGTCCCCAGTATGGTTTGGCGAGCTGTTGTTTGGGGATGAGATCTGCGAAGATGGGGCAACCGGGAAGGGGAAGAAAAGGAAAAAAAAAGCCAAGGTCACCACCATAGACAAATTCGTCTATGCTCCCCTTCCTGGGGCCTCCCTGTCCCGTTGTGTGGAACCCGCTACCCACCCGGCTCGGGCCCTGTGGTGGGTCCGTAGCAAGGGAGCAGGGAGAGAAGAGTCTGCCCGGGTCTGGGTGCCATGCCTAGTGGTGGCAGCTTGGACTCAGGCAGCAATATGGAGAGTGTCGGTGCCGGTATTGTTGATGGTGGTGGTGCTCGGGCCCAGTCCTCTGTGGCAGGGGGGCTGGCCCGGCACCTGGAGTCTATACAGCCGGGGCCGCATCTCCGGCGGCGAGAGCTGGGGTCTCTGGGCCCTCCACACGCAGATCCGCTAAGACTGGATCACTTTTGGGGGTCCAGAGACTTAGAAAGGGGCGGAGTCTGCCGCAAGGCAGCAAGTAAAGAAATGCAAGCTGTTGGTCACTCCCCTGGCGCTGTCCGCGGCAGGGTTGGGGTCCTCTGCGTGTAGATCCAATAAGGGGTCCGCGCCGTTGGACGCCGAGGGGGAGTGGCCGACCTTGCCAAAAGCGAGTGGTGGGTACAAGAGAGCGGTGGTGGCCTGCGAGGGGGGCGTGTCCTCCTCGTCCGCTGTCCCACCCGCTACTGTCACGTCTGGCAAGGGGGCATAGCCTTGCAGGCTACTGCTCCACCCACTATGACTGCGACTGGCGGGGGGGCATGGCCTCGGCGGCCACAGCTCCGCTCGCTGTGCTCGTGGCTGGCGGGGGGCATGGCTTTTCGGGCCTTCACTCTACCTGCCATGGCCATGACCAGTGGGGGGAGTGGCCTCGGCGGGCCCACTGCCTTCTATCCCTCCCACAAAAATAATGCCAGAGAAAGCTGGCAAGTGGTTGCTGGGGTCCCCAGCCCGCTTACCTCCATCTGGTGGTGTGGGGGCTCCGGTGCCCCAAGAGAGGCCAGCGCAGGTCTCCAATGGGGGCAGGGTGCAGAGGCAGAGCCCAGCCCTGCCCCAAGCGTGACAACAAAAAAAAAATGGAGCCAGAGAGCCCAGGAAGTGCTGCTGCTACTGAGCCCAGGCAGAGCTTACTGTGTGGGCTCTGTTCTGCGGCTCTTAAAGGGGCGGCAGCACTCCTGGGCAAAAACAATGCGGGGCAGAGCACCAATCAGCCAAGGCCCCCAGCAGGTAAAAAACTAATCTGCAAAGAAAATAACACTGATATTTTTGAAGAATTGGCTGAGGTGAATGGTATGCGTGAGGTGAGTGACATGAGTGACAGGGATATGGGAGTGGATGTGGGAGTGAATGCGGAGGGAGTGAATGCGGAGGGAAAGAGTGTTGGTGTAAGTGGGAGCACGGGCGGTGAAAGAGGGGCTGGCCCATCTGGCCCCCCAGCCGTGAGACCCCATACTTTTGCGGGGGTCACGGCTGGGGCTCCGGCGGGTTCTCTGGGGGTCTCCTTGCCTCCGGACTCTGGGGATGGAGTTTTGCACCGCCGTTTTCTGGAGGCCCTTAAAAAAGGAGAGCGGTCGGTCAATGTAGAGGGAAGAGAGGTGGACCTGTCTTCCTGGTTGGAGAGACATGGCCTGGCCGCCTTCCAAGATAGAAGGGAGGGAGAAACCATTTGGTCCCTCCAGACAGCCGGGCAAGGGCCGGCCAGGAGGAATGTGGTCCATCTTCGTTGGAGGGGTGGTGAAGCTTGCCCACCAGGAGTAGGGTGGTGGAGCTCCTCCTGAAGATGGGCTTCAGGGCGATGGACATCTTTGCCGTGATCCATCCCTCGGCTACCCTATTCTTCGACATCAGTTTTGTCTGGCTGGAGGGGCTAGAGCTCTTCTGGTCGAATTACGAGCTGGTGAAGGGGAGCCCGGATGGCGAGACTTCGCCGTACAGGCTGTGTCTCGCCAAAATGCCGTTAAGAGAGTGACCGTGGTGACTTGTAACGAGTCACTCTCCGGCGTTGACATCGGACGTCCCCAAAAAAAATTGGGACGAGTTCGGTATCTGGTCGGGGGGCTGGGCCTTCATGATGAAGTTGAAGGTCTCAGGGGGTACCCTCACCCACATCCCTTCCTCGGCATTCCTAGGGAGGGACAGGATCCTGGTCTTTTATCAGGGGCAACCGAAGGTCTGCCACAAGTGCGGTGATCCCCGCCACTTCAGGGCTAGCTGCAAGGTGCAGAAATGTGCCTTGTGTGGTGGGGTAGGTCATCTTGCCGCATCTTGCAAGGACATTCGGTGCCACCTGTGTGGTGACTAGGTCACCCATATAGCCGCTGCCCTCGCTCCTTTACCAATGCCGCTTCAGGCCCGGTGGGGGGAGACCGTGAGGGGGCAACCCTGGTGGCACGACCACTGCTGTGGCAGTTGGTGGTGGCGGGAGAGGGCTAAGGGGCCAGTGAGGAAGGACAAGGCCGATAGAGGTCCCTCTTACCAGAGGAGACAGGAAAAGCGCCACGGGGGTGAGGGGCAGGGAGAGCCTCAGGCAACTGGGGTGATGCCTGCCCCCCTGTAGGCCGGTGGCCGGTGTCTCTGAGGCCCCGGGGGAGGAAGAGGTATGCGAGGAGATCAGGAGGATGGAGAGGGAGGAAAACCTGACTGACTCCGACAACTCCTCCCAATATGAAAGTGTGGATGAGGAGGTCACGGATCAGCCTACAGTAGAGAGGGGTGATAAAAAGCGAACCACAATGAGGAAGAAGAAGGTGGTTAAGCCTTCCAAACTTCCTCCCCCGACCGTAAGTATGCCAATGGAAGGGCTCACCGGCTCCCCTCTGATCGCCCTCTCCAACCGGTACCAAGCCCTCGACAACCCTGCTGAGACGGAGGTCAGGGGCGGGGGGCGGCATCTGGGGGGCCTTCAGGGGATGGCAGAGTCCTTCCCCCAGGGGACGCCGTTTCCTCTGGGGGGGGACAGACCTGGAGCCCGGAGGCAAGGAGACCATGGGGATGGATACCTCGTCTTCCCTAAAACGGAAGGGATCAGACCCCTCTTCGGAGGGGAAAGATGGGGAAGACGGGGTGGGGAAGAAGAAGGCCATCTAACCCAATCACCCATGATGACAGAACTCACCCCATTGACTCTGGCGACCATTAATGTCGCCAGTATTAAGTCAGATGTGGCCAGATTTGCGGCTTTTGATTTTTTCACCCGATTTGAGGCTGAAATTTTGTTTTTGCAAGAGACCAGACTAACAGACATGGGGGCCATCCATAAAGCCAGGAGGGAGTGGAGGTATGGGCCCTCATACTGGTCTCTTGCGGCCGAGCCATATAGTGGGAAGGCGGTCATTTTTAAGACCGCGGAGGTGGAATGCCGATGGGTTATTGAGATAGAAATGGGGAGGTGCCTGGTCTTAGACGTTTTCATGAGGGGACAGGAGCTTCGGCTCATAAACATCTACGAGATCCCATGATAGAGGGGGTCCCGGAGGCCACCTGGCTTATGATAGTATAGCATTAAATAGTATAGCTAGCGAAGCTCGCCTGGTGGATGTCCACATCCGGCACACCCCAGGTCACGGGTGTTTCACCTTTCATAGAGGTAGCTATAGGTCTAGGATAGATAGGTTTTTTTTTTGAAGGAGGATGCCATCTTTTCTGCAGTGTCCGCCGTTGAGGTGGAATTCTCCGATCACTGTTTAATTTTCTTTTCTCTGAATGTTACAGAGACACCCCAGATGGGAAGAGGGCTGTGGAAGCTGAATTCATCCCTCTTGGAAGAAGCGTAAGTGAGACAGTCCTTTGAGGAATTTCTTCAGAACCAGGTACCGCTTTTGGATCTCTGTAGCAGTAAGTCTGAGTGGTGGGAGATCTTCAAAGAGAGGGTGGCGGGGTTCTTCCATCAGCTCTCGAGCCTCAGGAGTCTGAACATATTAAAGACTGGGCACACTCAAGGTTGTGTAAAGAAAAGGATTTTAATACGTACACCTGATCACTAGTTACAACAAACGTTTCGGTCGATATTGACCTTCATCAGTGTACTAAAAAAATAATAATAGGTGATCAATATATTTGTTACAGAAAAGAAATAAAGTATTAACACATATATACAAGGGTCATAATGAGCTGTGGTGAATCTCAAAAGAGCCTAATCAGCATCAGGATTATCAAAAGTACTCAGGATGATGAAATGGTATAGGAGAAATAAAGAAATAAAACATGGACATACCTAGTGGCAGTGTGTACCCAATATAGTAGGGTATAGAGATTGTGTCTGTGGATCAGATTAATCTAGTATTATCATACTATCAGGAAAGCTGTGCTTATATTGAATAGAGGGATAACATACCGATTGCAGTGAATTATCAGCCTATGAGTGATGCTGTGAACAGCTGTGATAGAGGACAAATACTAGTAAGTGGCTGTAAACTATATCAATAGAATCATTATAGATGGAAAAGAGAATGAACATACCGCTTCAAATAAATCTCTGGATGAAAATATAAGCTGTGGAGGATATAACATGAGCGCTCATAAGGTATGGAGCCATGCAGTATATCGTAATACAGTGTGGTATCGCTGGTAGTGTGCACTTACCCAGAGCAGACTATAGCACGTGTGGGATCACAGTGACGCGGTATCCACCGCTTGTCTCGTGGTGGCAGGAAGTAGTGACTGGCCAGACTAAATAGAATTTGCGGTTTGCTAATGGCGCTAAGCGCCGGACCGGAAGTGCTCATACCGGAAGTGACGTTGGCGCTGCTGTACAGAATGTAGAGGCAGCGTTCTGCGTTCCACAGGGACCGCTTGCGTTCCAACTACAGAGCGCATGTCAGGAATTTCGTGAGAGGAAGGTGCACAGTGAAGGAGAAAGTGACCATCCAAAACAGACATGTTAATAGCGGTTCTGTAAAAAAAGGACATAAGTATCAGTAAGCGATAATATATAAATATAAACAATGTTATGACATAATCATATACAATTTAGACAGATACATTCAAGAAAAATTAGAGAAAAGAGTGAAGATCATAATCTCTATTTAACCCCTTGGGGTATAGGGTGTCCAATTCATGGATCCAGTAAGCCTCTCTCCGTTTAAGCTGAGTTATACGGTCTCCACCCTTCCTTGATTGTGGTACATGTTCTAATACTTGATAGCGTAGTTGTGCTATATTGTGACCTGCCGCAATAAAGTGTTGTGGAATAGGTAACAGCGTATCCTTGCATCTTATAGTGGACTTATGCTTGGATATCCTGTTCTTTACACTCTGTGTGGTTTCGCCTATATATAGGAGGCCACAGGGACATTTAATCAAGTATACCACATAATTTGTATTGCATGTGAAGTAATCTTTGATGGTATATCTTTTACCAGTATGAGGATGGTATACAATGTTACCCTTGACAACATTGTTACACTGATGGCATGAAAGACACGGAAAGGTACCCGTCTTGGGGTTTTGCAGAAATCTTTGAGTAGTAGTAGGTTTGTTGGTACCAATATCAGCCCTAACTAGACAGTCCCGTATATTCCGTGGTCGCCTAAAGCATGGCATAAACGGATGTTTAAAGGCCTCGACTTCAGGATGGGCGGACTGAAGAATATGCCAATATCGCCGTATGACTGAATGGATTCTGTAGGCTGCCGGATGATAGTCGTGTACGAATGGTATTCTAGTCCCTTTGTTAGTTTGTTGATTTCTACCAGGGGACTGTGTCCTAACTGTATGGGGTGGGTAACCTCTGTCTAGAAATTTAGACTGCATTTCTTTAATCCTTGTCTGTTGTATAGATGGATTAGATACAATGCGGGTAACTCTCTGAATCTGGGATTGTGGGATGGAGCACTTCATTTTGTAGGGGTGGAAACTAGAGAAATGGAGAAGCCTGTTTCTGTCAGTAGCTTTAGAGAAGATATCAGTAGTCAAGTTGCCCTGTGGATCCTTGACCACTAGGGTGTCCAGAAAACTGATTTGTTCAGTGTCATGGGTCATAGTGAAATCTAGGCCCGGCCACGATGTTCTCAGGAAATCAAAAAAGATATTTAATGTTGTCAGGTCACCACCCCACACACAGAAGACATCATCTCTCTCAGGCAAAACTAACAGGTCCAGGAAATTCTTATCCTCTCTTGCTGACAACTTTATCTTCCAAAAGGTAATGGAGAAAACAAGGGGATCTGCTACCTTGGATCTAATCCTCATAAACAGGGAGGAAATGGTGGAGGAGGTAAGAGTGGCTGGGACTCTAGGAGGTAGTGACCATGCTATTTTAGAATTTTGGATAACAAGAGGAGGAAGACCTGTGAAGACTCAGACATCAAGGTTAGATTTCAGAAAGGCAGATTTTAAAGAACTCAGAAAGAGAATTGGAGGGATCCAATGGCTGGATATCCTTAAGGACAAAAATGTCCAGGAAGGATGGAAAATCTTGAAAAATGAGATTCTCAAAGCACAATCGTTAACAATTCCGAAAAGAGGGAAGAATGGGAAGCATTTAAGGAAACCAGGATGGATGAACATAGAACTTAAACACATGCTAAAAAGGAAGAAAGAAATGTTTATCAAATGGAAAGAGGGAGGCATATCTAAAGAAGAATATAATGCCGTCTGCAGAACCTGCAGGGCACAAATCAGATTATCTAAAGCTGACAATGAATTAAGGCTTGCAAGTGACGTCAAAAGCAACAAAAAAGGATTTTGGGGATATGTCAAAAGTAAAAGAAAAGTCAAAGATGCTATAGGATTTTTACAGGATGAAAATGATGAAATGGTAAGTCAGGATGTTGAGAAGGCTGAACTTTTAAATTCCTATTTTGCATCTGTTTTCTCTCAGAAAGGAAATGTAACATCAACTGATCTTCACTGTCCTATTAAAGGAATAGAAGAATCCAGGATATCTATAAACAGAAAGACAGTGAGGAAACACTTAGCTAACATAAATGAATTCAAGTCTCCAGGTCCAGATGAATTACACCCCAGGGTACTGAAGGAGATAGCAGAAGAAATTATTGAACCACTGTCCATAATCTTTGAAAATTCTTGGAGAACAGGAGAAGTCCCAGAAGACTGGAGAAGAGCAAATGTTGTTCCTATCTTCAAAAAGGGGAAGAAGGTGGACCCAGGGAACTACAGGCCGGTGAGTCTGACTTCTATACCAGGAAAGATCTTTGAACAAATTATTAAAGAACATGTATGCAAGTACCTGGATAAGAATTAAGTGATTAAACAGAGTCAGCATGGGTTTGTAACTAATAAGTCATGTCAGACTAACTTAATTTCCTTCTATGACAGAATCACTGACTGGGTGGATCAGGGAAATGCTGTAGATATAGTATATCTTGACTTCAGCAAAGCATTTGACAAAGTATCTCACACAATCCTTATTGAAAAAATGACTAAGTATGGAATGGACAAGGCAACTGTTAGGTGGATTCATAACTGGCTTAGTGATCGGACCCAAAGAGTGGTTGTAAATGGCTGCACATCCAGTTGGAAGAATGTCTCAAGTGGGGTACCACAAGGCTCTGTTTTGGGCCCTGTATTGTTCAACATCTTTATCAATGATTTAGATGAAGGAATTGAGGGTAAACTGATCAAATTTGCTGATGACACAAAGCTAGGAGGGGTAGCTAATACTAGAGAAGAGAGAGAGAGGATTCAAAAAGATATACATAAACTGGAGCAGTGGGCAGCAACTAACAGAATGGATTTTAACAGGGAAAAATGCAAAGTACTACATCTGGGCAATAAAAATGAAAAAAGCATATACAAAATGGGAGGAATAGGGCTAAGTAACAGCACATGTGAAAAAGACTTGGGTATACTAATTGATCACAGACTTAACATGAGTCAACAGTGTGATGCAGCAGCAAAAAAGGCAAATGCAATTCTAGGATGTATCAACAGAAGCATACAGTCTAGATCACGTGAGGTCATTATTGCCCTCTACTCCTCTTTGGTCAGACCTCATCTGGAATACTGTGTCCAGTTTTGGGCACCACATTTTAAAAAAGACATCAACAAACTGGAGCAAGTTCAGAGAAGAGCCACCAGAATGGTGACCGGTCTGCAAACCATGTCCTATGAGGAACGGTTGCAGGATTTGGGAATGTTTAGCTTGCAAAAAAGAAGACTGAGAGGAGACTTAATAGCTGTCTACAAATATCTCAAGGGCTGTCACATTGTAGAAGGATCATCTTTATTTTCATTTGCACAAGGAAAGACTAGAAGCAATGGGATGAAACTGAATGGGAGGAGACACAGATTAGATATTAGAAAAAACTTTTTGACAGTTAGGGTGATCAATGAGTGGAACAGGCTGCCACAAGAGGTGGTGAGTTCTCCTTCAATGGAAGTCTTCAAACAGAGGCTGGATAGACATCTGTCTGGGATGATTTAGAGAATCCTGCTTTGAGCAGGGGGTTGGACCAGAAGGCCCAGGAGGTCCCTTCCAACTCTACCATTCTATGATTCTATGATTCTATCTATATATCTTTTCCAGACCAAGGCATGGTGCTTGAAAAGATGATGTTGATAGATTAAAGTCTCCTCATAGTGTGCCATATAGGCATTAGCGTATGGAGGCGCGACATTACTACCCATCGCGGTACCTTTTGTCTGCAAGTAAAAGTTATCCTCAAAAAGGAAGAAGTTCTCAGTTAGTACTATGGATAATAAGTCGCTGCATAGGTCTACTTGATCTGGGTGCATGCCTGAGTTGGTAAGGAGACGTCATGTGGAGGATATGCCTTCCGTGTGGGGAATTGACGTGTATAAGTCCCGTACATCGAATGAGACCAGAATAGCATCTGGTGGAATGGGGGTGACAGCCTGGATGGTATTAAGAAAAGATCCCGTGTCTAGTAAGAAAGAAGGAATTTGCTTGATCAGAGGAGTCATGATTTTTTCTAAATATATGGATAATGGGGACAGGACTGATTCTGTAGAAGCAACTATGGGGCGTCCTGGTGGATTATTGAGATCCTTATGTATTTTGGGAAGGGTATAAAAGACAGGTATGATAGGACATGCACCCAGATCAAGTAGACCTATGCAGCGACTTATTATCCATAGTACTAACTGAGAACTTCTTCCTTTTTGAGGATAACTTTTACTTGCAGACAAAAGGTACCGCGATGGGTAGTAATGTCGCGCCTCCATACGCTAATGCCTATATGGCACACTATGAGGAGACTTTAATCTATCAACATCATCTTTTCAAGCACCATGCCTTGGTCTGGAAAAGATATATAGATGATGTCTTCTGTGTGTATCTTTTTTGATTTCCTGAGAACATCGTGGCCGGGCCTAGATTTCACTATGACCAATGACACTGAACAAATCAGTTTTCTGGACACCCTAGTGGTCAAGGATCCACAGGGCAACTTGACTACTGATATCTTCTCTAAAGCTACTGACAGAAACAGCCTTCTCCATTTCTCTAGTTTCCACCCCTACAAAATGAAGTGCTCCATCCCACAATCCCAGATTCAGAGAGTTACCCGCATTGTATCTAATCCATCTATACAACAGACAAGGATTAAAGAAATGCAGTCTAAATTTCTAGACAGAGGTTACCCACCCCATACAGTTAGGACACAGTCCCCTGGTAGAAATCAACAAACTAACAAAGGGACTAGAATACCATTCGTACACGACTATCATCCGGCAGCCTACAGAATCCATTCAGCCATACGGCGATATTGGCATATTCTTCAGTCCGCCCATCCTGAAGTCGAGGCCTTTAAACATCCGTTTATGCCATGCTTTAGGCGACCACGGAATATACGGGACTGTCTAGTTAGGGCTGATATTGGTACCAACAAACCTACTACTACTCAAAGATTTCTACAAAACCCCAAGACGGGTACCTTTCCGTGTCTTTCATGCCATCAGTGTAACAATGTTGTCAAGGGTAACATTGTATACCATCCTCATACTGGTAAAAGATATACCATCAAAGATTACTTCACATGCAATACAAATTATGTGGTATACTTGATTAAATGTCCCTGTGGCCTCCTATATATAGGCGAAACCACACAGAGTGTAAAGAACAGGATATCCAAGCATAAGTCCACTATAAGATGCAAGGATACGCTGTTACCTATTCCACAACACTTTATTGCGGCAGGTCACAATATAGCACAACTACGCTATCAAGTATTAGAACATGTACCACAATCAAGGAGGGGTGGAGATCGTATAACTCAGCTTAAACGGAGAGAGGCTTACTGGATCCATGAATTGGACACCCTATACCCCAAGGGGTTAAATAGAGATTATGATCTTCACTCTTTTCTCTAATTTTTCTTGAATGTATCTGTCTAAATTGTATATGATTATGTCATAACATTGTTTATATTTATATATTATCGCTTACTGATACTTATGTCCTTTTTTTACAGAACCGCTATTAACATGTCTGTTTTGGATGGTCACTTTCTCCTTCACTGTGCACCTTCCTTTCACGAAATTCCTGACATGCGCTCTGTAGTTGGAACGCAAGCGGTCCCTGTGGAACGCAGAACGCTGCCTCTACATTCTGTACAGCAGCGCCAACGTCACTTCCGGTATGAGCACTTCCGGTCCGACGCTTAGCGCCATTAG
The DNA here is from genome assembly GCA_033576555.1 of Oophaga sylvatica. Lineage (NCBI taxonomy): Eukaryota > Metazoa > Chordata > Amphibia > Anura > Dendrobatidae > Oophaga > Oophaga sylvatica. The sequence goes on from JARQOD010000389.1 coordinate 56,421, forward strand.
CAAACCGCAAATTCTATTTAGTCTGGCCAGTCACTACTTCCTGCCACCACGAGACAAGCGGTGGATACCGCGTCACTGTGATCCCACACGTGCTATAGTCTGCTCTGGGTAAGTGCACACTACCAGCGATACCACACTGTATTACGATATACTGCATGGCTCCATACCTTATGAGCGCTCATGTTATATCCTCCACAGCTTATATTTTCATCCAGAGATTTATTTGAAGCGGTATGTTCATTCTCTTTTCCATCTATAATGATTCTATTGATATAGTTTACAGCCACTTACTAGTATTTGTCCTCTATCACAGCTGTTCACAGCATCACTCATAGGCTGATAATTCACTGCAATCGGTATGTTATCCCTCTATTCAATATAAGCACAGCTTTCCTGATAGTATGATAATACTAGATTAATCTGATCCACAGACACAATCTCTATACCCTACTATATTGGGTACACACTGCCACTAGGTATGTCCATGTTTTATTTCTTTATTTCTCCTATACCATTTCATCATCCTGAGTACTTTTGATAATCCTGATGCTGATTAGGCTCTTTTGAGATTCACCACAGCTCATTATGACCCTTGTATATATGTGTTAATACTTTATTTCTTTTCTGTAACAAATATATTGATCACCTATTATTATTTTTTTAGTACACTGATGAAGGTCAATATCGACCGAAACGTTTGTTGTAACTAGTGATCAGGTGTACGTATTAAAATCCTTTTCTTTACACAACCTTGAGTGTGCCCAGTCTTTAATATATACATTACACGGTTTGGGAACCTACTGGAGCACCTCCCTTAAAGAACTGTGCCAATATTTACTTACTATATCAGGAGTCTGAACAGGCACCACTTGTATCAGGCCTTGAGGAGGAAACTCGAGCAGCTTGTCTCGACTGGGGGTGACTGTGAGGAGATCTCCAGGGTGAAGTCTTTGCTCAGGAGGTGTCAGTATGATAGGCACACATCTTTGGTTTTTGAGAGGGATTTCGGGAGGTACTGCTCGCCCGACCCTTACAGAAACTGTAAGATGTCAGTGAATTGTAAGATGGTGAGAGGACTGATCGACAGTACGGGTTCCCTGAACCGATCCAAATCAGGGATCCTGGAGGTGGTCAGATCCTTTTACTCATGCCTCTTGGGAAAGAGGGATCTGGATCGAGACGGGATGTCGGCTTTCCTGGCTGAGACTATTCCTGAGCCAGGAGATGACCCCTCTCTTGATGTTTTTGGTAGAGGGAATCAGGGAAGAGGAAGTGAGACTGGCCATTGATGGGCTTCGTCCCAAAAAATTGCCAGGTCCGGATGGCTTAACATCCGAGTTTTACAAGACCTTTAGGAAATCCTTGGTCCCCCCTCTTGACTGAGGTGTTTAATGAGTGCCTTTCCTCGGGCGCTCTTCCCAGCTCAATGAGGAGGTCAGCCCTGATTATCCTATCAAAGGGTAAGGACTCGTCCCGTATTGAGAATTGGCATCCCCTAGCGCTTCTCAATGTGGACTGGAAGGTTCTGGCAAAGGTGCTGTTTAATCGGCTGGTGAAGTTTGCACCCCGGCTCCTTTCGGGGGCTCAGCACTGCTCTGTTCCAGGACGCAGTACTTTTAGTGCTGTACTCGGTGTCCGAGAGGCAGTGGAGCAGGGCAGGGCGGGTCACTGGAAGGGGTACTTGCTGTCCTTAGATCAAGCGAAGGCCTTTGACCGGTGTGAATCACGAGTACCTCTGGTCTGTCCTTTTGAGGTAAAGTCTGCCTGGGAGGTTTGTAATTTGGTTAGAGACCTTATACCAGAGGGCTGAGACTTTTCCACTTGTGAACGGTTGGGTTGGTCACCCTTTTGAGGTGAGTTCCGGGGTCCGCCAGGGTTGTCCTCTGAGCCCACTTTTATACGTGTTCGCGATCGATCCCTTCTTGAGGAGGGTAGATTGTGGACCGTTGGCGGGAGTTGGGATGGACCAGGCGGAGCCGGGGGCCACTCTGAGGGTGGTAGCGTACTCGGAGGCGTCCGGGTCCATGATCAACCGGGAAAAGTGCGAAAGGCTCTGGCTGGGAGGGGGAGATCCTAGTTTTGATCTCCCGAGCACCCCTCCAGGGCCCCAGTACTCCTCCAAAATCCTAGGCATCGAATTTGGCCCCGGGGACTACCTCCAGCAAAATTGGGAGGGCAGACTTAAGATCGTCGCCCAAAAGGTGGACCAGTGGAAGGGTTGGTCTTTATCCTTGAGGGAAAGGGTCAACTTGGCCAAAGGCTTTCTGCTTCCCTTGTTAATATACCTAGGCAGTGTCTGCATATTGCCAGAACCTCTCTGGACACGGGTCTATAGCCTGTTCTTCCAGCTGTTATGGGGGAACAGGCTTAACCTAATTAAGAGAGAGGTCACGTACCGCACAAGGAGACTAGGTGGGTTGGGTATGGTCAACCCGGTGGTGTTTCTGATAAACACCTTTCTTAAGATCAATGTTGCCAACCTCTATTCAGAGAGGGCTCCTCTGTGGGTATTCTCCTGCAGGGGTTGGTTTCAGCCTTTCTTCCAGGAATGGCAGACAGGAGGGCAGGTGAAGGACCTGCGCACACCACACGGACATGTCCCGGCTTATGCTACCCCGGTTCTGAAGGTGATCCGCCGGTGGGGTCTGGGAATGTGGGAAATCAGGACCATGTCAAGGAAATTCCTTGACAGCAGGGTTCTGTTGACCAATTTCCAGAAGCCCCTGGTGCTCAAGGATTGCCCAGGCCGGGATCTGGAGGTTGGGCTTGGGTTATTAAATTCCAAGCGGATCCCCTTGAAGTTTTGGGACTTGGCCTGGCGCTGGTTTCATGGGAGGCTGTATGTAAGGGACAACCTGAAGTGCAGGAGCTCTGATGATCGGGGTTGTCCCCGTGAGGAGTGTGGCGACATGTTGGAAAGCATGGAGCACTTCCTCCTTCAGTGTCCCTTTAATACAGGGGTCTACAACAGGGTGGATGCTTCCATAGGCTGGCCTAGGCTGGCGTCCCTTTCTTATCCTGAGTGGGCTTATGGGGCATTCAGATGCCTTGGTGGCCGAGAATGGAGCACTTTATTCCTAGTTAGTGTAGTCATTAGGCTCCACACTTGGAATGCACGGAGTTTAGTTTCCACGCAGCGGAAAGTCCTCCCCAGGACGAGGTGGTTAGAAACATGTTGGGTGACCTGGGGAAGGTGCGCTGTTTGGAGTTTGAGAGGCTGGGTGCGAGGAGGGCCTCTTGGCTTTGGAGGGGTTTCTCCTTTAACGTGCCCTAGGGAGAGTTGGTCTGTGTGAGATTGTTGGTAGGGTTAGATAAGGTGGTGTGGGTGTTGAGGGAGAGAAACTAGGGACAGATAGGGACAGGGAGGGCCAGTTTAGGGATAGCTAGATAGTTAGTTTTGATAAGCTAGGTAGAGTAGGGATAGGTAGGGACAGGTAGGGATAGTAAGGGTCAGTTTCTTTTCTTTTAGGGACAGATTTAGTTGGTGAGGGACAGGGTGTGTGTGTGTTGGTGGTTATGGATGGGGCCTCTTAGGACTCCAGTTTCCCGGTGGTGGGCTGGTGTGTGGCACACTTAGCTTTTTGTTTTGTAAATTCAGGAAATAATGGATATTGGGCTTGCAGGCGCTGAACTTGGGCCTTGCAGGTTATGTGGTCAGTGTATAGTGTTAATGTTTATAAATGTTTATAATGTTGTGTTTAAAGTAAAGTAATGTAATGTAGTGTTCTTGTGTGGTAGATCTGTTAATGTTATGTTCTGTATATAAGTGTAAATAGTTATATGTTGGGGGGTATAGTTTAGGTTGTGTGGGGGAGAGGGCATGGAACTTGCCATGGACCTGAGGGTTGTAAATTTCTAAGGGCATAAACTTTCATGGACACGTCAAGCTTGTGGTGAAAAGGGCATGAACTCATGTACCTGTGGTGTGGTGGGGAAAATTTTTTTTGTGCATGTCTTATTGTGTATATAGTAGTATATATATAGGTTGAAGTTGTATGTATGGCCAAGTGAGGCCTTTTTTCCTTTTTTTTGGGGGGGGGTGCGTGAGTGTGTGTCAGTGTGTGTGCATGTTCATTTATGTTTTATATTTAATTTTGGTTAGGGGTTATGTTCCTGCTGGGGGTCCTTTGGAAGCTGCAACAGTTTGAAAGGATGAAGGACTCTGGACTTTTTGGTTTATTTGAAGCTGGTTCCTTTTGTTTCTGTTACTTATTTTAGCTGTTTTATTTCTGTAGTTTGTTATTTATTACAGTATGTATTGTTTATACTTTTATAATAAAAGAGTTACATACACTGAGGCCCCTGATCATGTGACCCCTGACTCCTCCCCTCCTGTGACCTCATCACAGGTCCTGTTCACAGAGCTGCCATATATGTGGAGTGCGGCTTTGCGGGTGAAGTGTCCACAGCACACCTGTAGCAGGTAAAGACCCCAATATCCACAGGTGTCCCTTCTAATTGGGGGAACTGTCACCTCTAATAATCCTCGGACAGTTCTGACAAACACGGAGAAGTGCCCCTTTATGGAGGTGACAGAAAGTCTGTTTAGTCCCTTTATCTTCATAGTATCAGCTCTAATCCAATGGTGAGAGAGCGATTTACCCCGAAGTCACAGATTGTGGGGTCCTTATACAATGTGATATTTAGGGTGTTTTGTGTTGTCTCCTTATAAGAATCACAATGGTTTTGCTCCTTTTCCGCTGATAGATACAAACGACCCAACTATGAAAGACGGGAACCAAGGAATCATGTATTACTCTCACAGTACTGGGGCCCCTTCATTGGCCCCCACACAGTAATGTCGGGAAACATTCATATAGACGCCGGTGGGGATGGAGTCAGTGACGACTCTGGACTAATATGTCTCTAGAGCCGTAGTAGAAGATGAAGATGTCGTCCTCATCATGAAGTAGTTATTTCTCCTGTCACGTGTAATGAATATCTCCTGCAGTATTACTAATGCCGATTCCAGGGTCGGTAAATGAGAGGAGAATTAGCGTTATGGAAGATGAGTCTATGAGGAACGTATTCAGCTGCCGACTCCGAGGAAGAAACTGCTTGTTGTCTGTGGCCTAAATATATAGGTTTTATTAGTAGATGTAAAGAAGAAAACTAAATACTGTAAAATAATAAATCTCCTCATATGTTTCCCTTATTATCTCCAGTAATTGTATTATTACTCAGGATTTTTATGATGTTACATCGGCTCATCTTCTTCTCATTCAGGTCTCTACAATATCGGATCCTCTCAGTGAAGATCTTCTATAGAAGAGAATTTTCTAGATTTACCCATCAAAGATGGATATGGACAGAGACAAGATGGTGGAGAGGATATTACACCTCACCCTAGAGATCCTCTTCCGGCTTACTGGAGAGGTGAGAGATTCTGATGACGTCACATTACATCATTCTTATCTATGGGAATAACAGATGGACAGAACTGGAGAGGTGAGGACTCTGGAAATGTCTGTAGTGAGATTTATTAATGTGTCTCTCCATAACCAGGATTACACAGTAGTGAAGAAGACCTCTAGTGAACGCTGTCAGGACCCTGTGTCTGAGGGATGGGGAAGACCCCTGAGACCAATCACAGGACCTCCACCTCACCCCCTGATACATGACACCAATGACCAGAAGATCCTAGAACTCACCTACAAGATGATTGAGCTGCTGACTGGAGAGGTGACGCTGCTGGGAATGCTGGGATATTATACAGTAACGCTATGAAGGGATCGGGGATGACGGTATCATTGTATGTGTCAGGTTCCTATAAGGTGTCAGGATGTCACTGTCTATTTCTCCATGGAGGAGTGGGAGTATTTAGAAGGACACAAAGATCTGTACAAGGACGTCATGATGGAGGTTCCCCAGCCCCTCACGTCACCAGGTAATAGATAGGACTAAATACACGCGGCCTATAATTATCTGTATGTAAAGAATGAATTCAGTCCCTGTATGTGTTTCCTTCAGATCTATCCAGTAAAATGACAACACCAGAGAGATGTCCCAGTCCTCTTCTTCCACAGGGCTGTAAACAAGAAGATCCCAATGTTCCTCAGGATCATCAGGTAGATGGAGAGAAGGTGTCATGAGATCTCCCCTATGATGTGTGGACGACTGTGAAGGTCTTGTGCTCAGTCTTGTTTTATCCCCAGTATTATATGTTTTATACTTGTGTAATGAGAACGGTGGAGATGGCAGGATTAGAGCTGATCATAGATGTGACTTCTCCATCTGTCTGTGACTGTTACAATATTTGTTTCAGGGTAAAGATCTGACCCATATTAATACTACAGAGACATATGTGAGGGGTGATGAGCGGTGTAAAGAGGAGATTCCTACATATGACTACCCAGGTGAGTAGTAACCACTAAATGCAGAGAACTCACAGATTCTTCTTGGTCACCGGCTGTGGCTGCTTTATCGGTGTAGTCCGGCCGTATTACCATGATCACTATTTTGCCTCTAGACCACAATATTCTCCTACACCCAAAACTGTTCAAATTACTTTGGGCATTGAAAACCCTTTTGTCTAGAACTTACCACCTGGAAGTAGAAGACGCTGACCGTTACCTGCCCAGATATGTAAACTACAAAGCCAAATGACAGCGTACGTAGAATGTGCTGACAAGTTAGAAAATCACTTGAAGAAAAATATTCTGATGGGCCTGTAAGAGAAAGCGGAGGGTAATGATGCTGTTGGCTTCCTAGACCCTGATATCTTATTGGATGAATCTACCTTCTCTCCCTTCTGTGCTGCTGAATGTCTCATATGGTACCTACAAGACCTGGTCCAGTCTTTCTGGCCAAACTTCGCTTTTATGATCGACAACATAAAATGTGCAGTGAGGCCAAGTGTGAATTTCTGTACAATAACAGCAGAGTTTCCCTTTCTCCTGACTTTTCAGTTTCTTTTGAAACCAACTAACTTCAAACAGGATTGTGATAAACTACATCAAAACCATTACACCTGTGCCATGATAAAGTAACGTTCAAAATAATAGCAGTGTGTTCACAAACATGTGTTTGGCCGGAGTCACACTTGCGAATGTGATGAGAGAAACTCGCACATCAATACCCGTTACTGACGCTGGCACTCGGACCGGAGCGTGAGGCTGCATGTATTTCTGTGCAGCCGCACACTCCGATCCCATGTGCTGGCAGCAGTGTCGGGTGTTGATGCGAGTTTCTCGCATCATACCCACAACTGTGACCCCAGCCTCAAAGGGAATCTGTCGCCCCATTTTTCGTATATAAGATATGGCCACTGTCTTTAAGGGCTTATCTACAGCATTTTATAATGCTTTAGATAAGCCCCCCGATGTAACCTGAAAGATAAGAAAAAGAAGTTACATTATACTCACCCAGGGGCGGTCCAGGTCCGATGGGTGTCGCAGGTCCTTGTCCGGCGCCTCCAGTCTTCATGCGATGACGTCCTCTTCCTTGCTTCTGTCACGGCTCCTGTACAGGCGTACTGATCGGCCCTGTTGAGGGCACAATAAGAAACTAGATCCGAGCTGAAAAAGTAAGTTAATGTGTATGCAAAAATCTAAATGCATATTAACACATGACCATTAGACAGAGAAAACCAAAAACAAGACACAAGAAACAAATATCCAAAATAAAATAAAAAAAATATATTGCAAAAAATGCATAAAGGTAGTAATAATAATAAGGGTATTTAGTAAACATAATTTTGATCAAAAGAATGTACAAGCCATCCCGCCACATCAAGGCAACCCTTGTGGGACAGTCCCAACTCTTGTATTAAAAATCTTTCCACTTGTCAAGTGACGTAATGTGAACAAGGAGCGAGAGACTGAACCCACCAGTAAAAGCATAGGCCAGACAGGATGGATTTCTCAGCTCAGAAGCAGGGCGGTCCACCCCCATATGCACAAAATGCACTTAGAACTAAATAAGAAACTAGATCTGAGCTGAAAACGTAAGTTAATGTGTATGCAAAAATGTAAATGCATATTAACACTTGACCATTAGACAGAGAAAACCAAAAACAAGATACAAAAAAACAAATATCCAAAATAAAAAAAATATATATATATTGCAAAAAATGCATGAAGATAGTAATAATAATAAGGGTATTTAGTAAACAGAATTTTGATCAAAAGAATGTACAAGCCATCCCGCCGCATCAAGGCAACCCTTGTGGGACAGTCCCAACTCTTGTATTAAAAACCTTTCCACTTGTCAAGTGACGTAATCTGAACAAGGAGTGAGGGACTGAACCACCAGTAAAGCATAGGCCAGACAGGATGGATTTCTCAGCTCAGAAGCAGGGCGGTTATGCATTTTTTGCAATATATTTTTTTAATTTTATTTTGGATATTTGTTTTTTGTGTCTTGTTTTTGGTTTTCTCTGTGTAATGGTCATGTGTTAATATGCATTTACATTTTTGCATACACATTAACTTACTTTTTCAGCTCGGATCTAGTTTCTTATTTAGTTCTAAGTGCATCCTGTGCATATGGAGGTGTGACCGCCCTGCTTCTCAGCTGAGAAATCCATCCTGTCTGGCCTATGCTTTACTGGTGGTTCAGTCCCTCGCTCCTTGTTCACATTACGTCTCTTGACAAGTGGAAAGGTTTTTAATACAAGAGTTGGGACTGTCCCACAAGGGTTGCCATGACGTGGCGGGATGGCTTGTGCATTCTTTTGATCAAAATTATGTTTACTAAGTACCCTTATTATTATTACTACCTTTATGCATTTTTTGCAATATATTTTTTATTTTATTTTGGATATTTGTTTTTTGTGTCTTGTTTTTGGTTTTCTCTGTTGAGGGCACAGTAAAGTACTGCAGTGCGCAGGCATTGGGCCTCTCTGACCTTTCCCGGCGCCTGCGCACTGCAGTACTTTACTCTGCCCTCAACAGGGCAGATCAGTACGCCTATGCAGGAGCTGCAACAGAAGCAAGGAAGAGGATGTCATCGCATGAAGATGGGAGGCGCCGGACCCGGACCTGCAACACCCAACGGACCCGGACCACCCCTGGTTGAGTATAATCTAACTTGTTTTTCTTATCTTTCAGGTTACATCGGGGACTTATCTACAGCATTATAGAATGCTGTAGATAAGCCCCTAATGGCGGTGGCCGCATCTTATATATGAAAAATGAGGTGACAGATTCCCTTTAATCACACAATCTTTCTACTAGTTTTTATTTCCAGCATTGGGAACATTGCACACTGTTCTCTAATTCAAAACACAATAATATTAATAATAATAATCTTTATTTTTATATAGCGCTAACATATTCCACAGCGCTTTACAGTTAGCACACATTATCATCGCTGTCCCCGATGGGGCTCACAATCTAAATTCTCTATCAGTATGTCTTTGAAATGTGGGAGGAAACCGGAGTACCTGGAGGAAACCCACACAAACACAGGGCGAACATACAAACTGTCATGCCGCTCTCAACGCATTCCTCTGTCGCCAGGGCTCAGCGCCCGACGTCATCACGTTGAGTGCGCACGCACACCTCCCTCGCTTGATCCTGTGGCTGTTAACTCGACTCCAGATTCTTGTCCAGCGCGCATGTGCTCCTGAGCCTGACTAAGGCTGCTCCATCTCTGACGTCTCTATGGTCCTCGAGGACCTGACCCGGAAGTCCCAGCACACTTGCCTTAAATCAGGCTTCCTCTTCCTGTAGGCAGCGCCTGATTATTGTGCTAGACCTGCTTGGTTCTTGCTTGGTTGCTCTCTGTACTGAGGTCCCTTGCCTTGTGCTCTAACGTGCTTCCCAGCACTCGCTCTGCCTTGCCTTGCACCCAGGCCTGCTTTCCAGCGCATGCTCTGCCTGGCCTTGTACCCAGGCGTGCTTCCCAGCGTGCGCTTTGTTTTGCCTCTTACCCTAGCGTGCCTCTCGGCGCACGCTATATGCGCTCCTGTCTGTTGCTTACCCTGTACTCTGCGTGTACACGCCTTTCACTGTCCTGTACTCTGTGTACCCTCGTGCACACGCTTGCACTGTCCTGTACTCTGCGTACCCACGTGTACACGCCTTGAACTGTCCTGTATTCTGCGTGCACACGCCTTGCACTCTCCTGTACTCTGCATAATCCTGTCTTCTGTGAGCCAGCCACCTGGTTCCAGCAGTCGTGGTACTGTGTCGACCCGCCACCACAATTGTGGATTACCAGGGCAATGGGGTACTCAGAGCCGAGCCCATGGAAGTCTATGGGGTTGTCACAGGTAGCTGTGGCTCGGTCTGTGGCCCTGGCGGTCTGGCGTATGTTGGGGGAATATTTACAGGGGATAGATTTATATACAGTTCGTGACGCCACCTGTAGTCTTCTGGTAATTTGTACCAGCGCTGCTGTAAATCTCTGAGGGGATGGTGAGGCAGCTAGATGTCGGGTCCCCTACAGGTGGGACTCTTCCCTCAGGACGGTAGTTAAAGCAGGGTTGTGCAGGCATGCAAGTAAATAACTCAGTCTCACACCATCAGCGTCTTTCCATACCTTTTACTTGTAAGATGGTAAGGCAGGTCCCAGGGAGGCTGATCCAAGGAGAATGTATTTCAAGATAGCAGCTGGACAAGTTAGGGGCCTCCTTTACTTTCACAACGATGAGTACAACCAGCATGAAGCGTAGTTCCCTCTATAACTCCAGCTATTCCAAAGCTGTACTGCCCAGTCAGTTTTGTGGTCGGAGCCTTCCTGTGAGAGAGCTGAATTCCTATCTTGTCCTGCAGAGACTCAAGGTCCTCACTCCCCCTGACCCCAGTTACGTACCGACTATTTAGGGGCTGCTTGCCGCGACCTAAGGTCCGGTAAGCCTCTGGTTTTCTTACCACTAAGCGTGAAGCTATAGTGATCCTTCGGTCCCCAGTGACCGGTAACAATGTGCAGGACTTCTCCAATCCAAAAGCACTTTTCAATATTCCTTCCACTGTGCCTTTCGCCTTGTCCGCGCTTGTAGCATAAACACTCACACTTGCAAAAAGTCATATAATCACTCCCTTCTTTTCTTCCTTCAGAGTTAGTTACCAGACTCTCAGTAATCTTCTAGGCAGGAGCACGTCTCTGAACCTTCACTGTCCTTGAGACAGGAGACTGAAGTATTTCTGTACTAAACTCTTCTTTCTTTATCAATGTCTTCAAGTGAGGTACAGCTCTGACCAGGCTGAGGTGATCTATATCTCGCCCTTACTGGCCTCCACTTGCTGAACTGCTGATAGAACCAGGCTGGACTGCTTCCTCCCTCCAAGTCCCAGCTAGACTCCACACGTCTGCTCTGTCCGAAGACAGGAAACTGACTACTGAATCACTCAACGAATGTACACTGACCACTCCCTAAGAGTCACTACACTACCCTAAGGGTGTGTCTAGTGTATATTGAGTGAATGGGTATAGAGCATTGAACTGCTATCTCTCCACACATTCTCCAGGGTACTGCGTGTGCCTTCACACCAGGGCTACACATTCCCCCATGGTAAAAGACAGCACTCCCGGGCTGTAAAATACAAAGAGACAATTTTGTTTATGCATTTAAACATTAACATTAAACATTAATTCGTCCCATCCGGGAGGTAAGGATGTCTTGAACGTTGCAAACAACACATTGAATATAGAAAAATACAAAAGTATTAAGGCATCAAAACATTCAATAAATACACAGTATTCTTGTGAAGGACCCGCACCAAACCTTCAACGTGGGTCCTGGGTGGGCTGCAGGACATCCAAATGCAGACCTCACTCAGTGCCACACCACACGGGTTTTTGTATTCAGAGGTAGTTGTGCTGGTTTTATGTAAAACCAATATTAGGCACCGAAGCGCAACTATATACAGATAAGTTCTGGGCTGGCACAGTCCTCAGCCTCTGAGTCCATAATAAGAAAAAGACACTGATATAAATACATTTCTATTATGCATTAAATTTTCAACTCTTTTTTTTTTTTTTTACTTTGGTACCCAGCCGGGCATTCTACTCAATATAGAAAAACATAGAAATTATCTCTGGCGATAAAGTGCAAGATTGGCAAACATTCTCAAACTTTTTACAACATTACATATGGTAGACCCCTGTCTGGATCTTACCGTTTTTTTTACTTTTATTTATTTCAACTACATTTTCCACCCCGGGGCTGGAACAATGCGATGGTCCCTAGATCCCATGACTAACAAGTCGTGACCTGCTATTGGGTCTGAGTCGCCACAGTTCTCGTGCGAACCTCTATGGGCGCAACGGGTACTTTCTCCTTGCAAGACACCGATTGCGTTTCAATTTGCGTTACAGTTAGCGATATTGATCGTGTCATAGATTGCGATGGAAACTGGGTCGCAAGTTGCGATGTGGAAGGATGACGAGTTAGTGAAGAATATACAGGGGTTGCTTCTACTTGCGAGAACCTGCAGGGGGCGATGCTGGGGCACGGCTGGTGCTGTTTGAGCTGGAGACGGGACGCTGCGGTAGTGGTGACGTTACCTGCGTCGGGGACGGGGTCACGGACGATGGTGACGTTAAGGGCATACCATCCCTTCATACCCCAGTGCCGCGTATACGTGACAATGTCTCCATTTATTAGGTCCCTCCCGGGATGGCCTTGCGGTAGGTGGGATTCTACGTCACGCCTGCTGACAAAGACCCCTGGGTAGAGGCCCGGTTCACGGATGAAGCCCCAGCCCTTCCGGAGCTGGAACTCAGTCACACACCCCTGCCGCCGCGGTTCCCTCAGGGTACCTTTCTCTCTCCGGACACTCTCCTTGTCCGCGATCAGCTCTGCATGCTGCCGCTGACGGTTCCGCTGAGCTTCCCGCTCTTCCTCCTGCTGGCGTTTCTGCTTCTCCTCACGACGCTGCCACTCATGTTCCCACTGGGCGGTGTAGGCGACGTCATCCAGGCGCGCCATCTCGTCCCAGTCCACGTCTGGTAACGACGGACAGGACCCCTCCGGTGTCCCTGCCGGGGATCGATCTTCTGCTGCGGCCTCCTGGCCGGGCGGGCGTTCCGGAACTGGCGGTACCTCCTCAACCTCCTTCGCCTCCACCGCTTCACCGGTGGGATCAGGATCGGTACTTTCGGGGGCAGCCTCCGGTTGCTCCTTCGCCTTGGGCAGCAGAAGTTTTGGTAACTCCAGACGTAGGGGTCGTCGAGGGAGAGAACACCGCGTCCCACAGCCGCCGCTGCTCCTGGGTACGCCGGCGTCTCTCGATCTCTTCAAATCCAGACTGGTGCTGGACCATCTTTTTCAGGCGTGCATTTTCTTCTTTTACTTCCAGCAATGCTTGCTGCAGGTGCAGGACCACGGATGGTTCCGGTGCTGGTGGCAGCTTGGCTGGGGAGCGGGGCCTGCCTCCCGCCGCTTCCCTGCTCGGCTGCACACGTCCTGCTTCCATGATGTTCCAGAGCGTTCTTTCTTCTTCTTCTGAGACATCCGGTCTCTTCCGTGGAGGCGGGGTTTGCGTCTCCTCCTCCTCGCAGGGAAGGTGAAGAGGAGGCGGACCTCCTTTGCTGTAGGGCAGGATCGCATGTTGTAATAGCACTTTGAGAGGGCAGGCATTCTCTTCGCGCCACATGGGGGTACACGCCCACGAATCCACGCCCACCTTCTTCTCCAGCGCCTGAGGGCGCGAATATGGCGACAAAGATGGCGATTTTGGCGCCAAAAGTGCAAACAGTCCTTTTTCACAAAAACAATTCCATAGGCACACAGGGCTCGCAATTTTGCGAGTTTCGCATCCTGTTCGTGACGCCAAAGTTTTGTGTCGACCCGCCACCACAATTGTGGATTACCAGGGCAATGGGGTACTCAGAGCCGAGCCCATGGAAGTCTATGGGGTTGTCACAGGTAGCTGTGGCTCGGTCTGTGGCCCTGGCGGTCTGGCGTATGTTGGGGGAATATTTACAGGGGATAGATTTATATACAGTTCGTGACGCCACCTGTAGTCTTCTGGTAATTTGTACCAGCGCTGCTGTAAATCTCTGAGGGGATGGTGAGGCAGCTAGATGTCGGGTCCCCTACAGGTGGGACTCTTCCCTCAGGACGGTAGTTAAAGCAGGGTTGTGCAGGCATGCAAGTAAATAACTCAGTCTCACACCATCAGCGTCTTTCCATACCTTTTACTTGTAAGATGGTAAGGCAGGTCCCAGGGAGGCTGATCCAAGGAGAATGTATTTCAAGATAGCAGCTGGACAAGTTAGGGGCCTCCTTTACTTTCACAACGATGAGTACAACCAGCATGAAGCGTAGTTCCCTCTATAACTCCAGCTATTCCAAAGCTGTACTGCCCAGTCAGTTTTGTGGTCGGAGCCTTCCTGTGAGAGAGCTGAATTCCTATCTTGTCCTGCAGAGACTCAAGGTCCTCACTCCCCCTGACCCCAGTTACGTACCGACTATTTAGGGGCTGCTTGCCGCGACCTAAGGTCCGGTAAGCCTCTGGTTTTCTTACCACTAAGCGTGAAGCTATAGTGATCCTTCGGTCCCCAGTGACCGGTAACAATGTGCAGGACTTCTCCAATCCAAAAGCACTTTTCAATATTCCTTCCACTGTGCCTTTCGCCTTGTCCGCGCTTGTAGCATAAACACTCACACTTGCAAAAAGTCATATAATCACTCCCTTCTTTTCTTCCTTCAGAGTTAGTTACCAGACTCTCAGTAATCTTCTAGGCAGGAGCACGTCTCTGAACCTTCACTGTCCTTGAGACAGGAGACTGAAGTATTTCTGTACTAAACTCTTCTTTCTTTATCAATGTCTTCAAGTGAGGTACAGCTCTGACCAGGCTGAGGTGATCTATATCTCGCCCTTACTGGCCTCCACTTGCTGAACTGCTGATAGAACCAGGCTGGACTGCTTCCTCCCTCCAAGTCCCAGCTAGACTCCACACGTCTGCTCTGTCCGAAGACAGGAAACTGACTACTGAATCAACGAATGTACACTGACCACTCCCTAAGAGTCACTACACTACCCTAAGGGTGTGTCTAGTGTATATTGAGTGAATGGGTATAGAGCATTGAACTGCTATCTCTCCACACATTCTCCAGGGTACTGCGTGTGCCTTCACACCAGGGCTACACATTCCCCATGGTAAAAGACAGCACTCCCGGGCTGTAAAATACAAAGAGACAATTTTGTTTATGCATTTAAACATTAACATTAAACATTAATTCGTCCCATCCGGGAGGTAAGGATGTCTTGAACGTTGCAAACAACACATTGAATATAGAAAAATACAAAAGTATTAAGGCATCAAAACATTCAATAAATACACAGTATTCTTGTGAAGGACCCGCACCAAACCTTCAACGTGGGTCCTGGGTGGGCTGCAGGACATCCAAATGCAGACCTCACTCAGTGCCACACCACACGGGTTTTTGTATTCAGAGGTAGTTGTGCTGGTTTTATGTAAAACCAATATTAGGCACCGAAGCGCAACTATATACAGATAAGTTCTGGGCTGGCACAGTCCTCAGCCTCTGAGTCCATAATAAGAAAAAGACACTGATATAAATACATTTCTATTATGCATTAAATTTTCAACTCTTTTTTTTTTTTTTTACTTTGGTACCCAGCCGGGCATTCTACTCAATATAGAAAAACATAGAAATTATCTCTGGCGATAAAGTGCAAGATTGGCAAACATTCTCAAACTTTTTACAACATTACATATGGTAGACCCCTGTCTGGATCTTACCGTTTTTTTTACTATTTATTTATTTCAACTACATTTTCCACCCCGGGGGCTGGAACAATGCGATGGTCCCTAGATCCCATGACTAACAAGTCGTGACCTGCTATTGGGGTCTGAGTCGCCACAGTTCTCGTGCGAACCTCTATGGGCGCAACGGGTACTTTCTCCTTGCAAGACACCGATTGCGTTTCAATTTGCGTTACAGTTAGCGATATTGATCGTGTCATAGATTGCGATGGAAACTGGGTCGCAAGTTGCGATGTGGAAGGATGACGAGTTAGTGAAGAATATACAGGGGTTGCTTCTACTTGCGAGAAACCTGCAGGGGGCGATGCTGGGGCACGGTCTGGTGCTGTTTGAGCTGGAGACGGGGACGCTGCGGTAGTGGTGACGTTACCTGCGTCGGGGACGGGGTCACGGACGATGGTGACGTTAAGGGCATACCATCCCTTCATACCCCAGTGCCGCGTATACGTGACAATGTCTCCATTTATTAGGTCCCTCCCGGGATGGCCTTGCGGTAGGTGGGATTCTATGTCACGCCTGCTGACAAAGACCCCTGGGTAGAGGCCCGGTTCACGGATGAAGCCCCAGCCCTTCCGGAGCTGGAACTCAGTCACACACCCCTGCCGCCGCGGTTCCCTCAGGGTACCTTTCTCTCTCCGGACACTCTCCTTGTCCGCGATCAGCTCTGCATGCTGCCGCTGACGGTTCCGCTGAGCTTCCCGCTCTTCCTCCTGCTGGCGTTTCTGCTTCTCCTCACGACGCTGCCACTCATGTTCCCACTGGGCGGTGTAGGCGACGTCATCCAGGCGCGCCATCTCGTCCCAGTCCACGTCTGGTAACGACGGACAGGACCCCTCCGGTGTCCCTGCCGGGGATCGATCTTCTGCTGCGGCCTCCTGGCCGGGCGGGCGTTCCGGAACTGGCGGTACCTCCTCAACCTCCTTCGCCTCCACCGCTTCACCGGTGGGATCAGGATCGGTACTTTCGGGGGCAGCCTCCGGTTGCTCCTTCGCCTTGGGCAGCAGAAGTTTTGGTAACTCCAGACGTAGGGGGTCGTCGAGGGGAGAGAACACCGCGTCCCACAGCCGCCGCTGCTCCTGGGTACGCCGGCGTCTCTCGATCTCTTCAAATCCAGACTGGTGCTGGACCATCTTTTTCAGGCGTGCATTTTCTTCTTTTACTTCCAGCAATGCTTGCTGCAGGTGCAGGACCACGGATGGTTCCGGTGCTGGTGGCAGCTTGGCTGGGGAGCGGGGCCTGCCTCCCGCCGCTTCCCTGCTCGGCTGCACACGTCCTGCTTCCATGATGTTCCAGAGCGTTCTTTCTTCTTCTTCCTGAGACATCCGGTCTCTTCCGTGGAGGCGGGGTTTGCGTCTCCTCCTCCTCGCAGGGAAGGTGAAGAGGAGGCGGACCTCCTTTGCTGTAGGGCAGGATCGCATGTTGTAATAGCACTTTGAGAGGGCAGGCATTCTCTTCTCCGCCTTACAGACCTCTGAACCAGGGAACGCCTCTCAGTTGGCCAGTCTCCAACAAGAGCTCACTCAGCAACGTGACACCCAGGCCCACATCCTCAACTATATGGCGTCGGTAGATAACCCACTCCTTTCCCTACAATCTGTTGCCTCTGTGTCTACCCAGGCCACGGTCTCACACCCACAGCCCTGCTTGGGCAAACCACCGCGGTATAGTGGTGACCCCAAGTTGTGTCGGGGGGTTTTGAATCTATGCCGACTGCATTTTGAGCTTTTGCCGCTGCAATATCGCACCGATCGAGCTAAGGTGGCCTTTATTGTTTCCCACTTAGATGGGGAGGCGTTAGCGTGGGTGAACCCCTCTGGGAGCGTGATGATCCACTCATCTCTCAACTCTCCACCTTTTTGGACACCTTCCGCAAGGTGTTTGATGAGCCGGGTCGTCTGGCTTCCACCACCGAAGCTCTCTTCAACCTCCATCAGAGTACTCTATCCGCTGGACAATATGCCATCCTTTTTTGTACATTATCCTCCAAACTCAATTGGAACAATGAGGCCCTGGTAGGGGCCTTTTGGCGTGGCCTGCCCGATCGGATTAAAGACGAACTGGCGGGCTGGGATAACCCGACCTCTTTGGAGGATTTAATCTCTCTTGCGACACGCATTGATCTGCGTTTCCAAGAATGCACCCATGAGGCAGCCAGGGAGAGACGGTCTTCTCGTCTGTCTTCGTCTACTCGCAGTTCTCCCCACTTACGATCCGTGCTATCTTCTGTGGGCTCTGTATCTGAGCCTATGCAGGTGGACCGACTCAAGATGGCTGAGCAACGGCGTAAGGAGAGACTTGCCCAAGGGCTTTGCTTCTATTGTGGGAGTGCTTCTCATCTCCTTTGTTCCTGCCCCAAGAGGCTGGGAAACTTCTCCGCCTAGGTTTGGTAGGAGAGGCCTCCCTAGGTGTATGTGATTCCTCTGTCCCTTGACTGTGTCTGTTTTACTGAATCTTGTTTCCAAACGTTACTTTGACAAGGCTTATGTGGATTCAGGCGCAGCAGGGAACTTCATCAGGCTCGAGGCAGTAAAAAATTATCGGATTCCTGTCAGGTCCCTGGAGACTCCTCGGCTGATAGCTTCGATCAACGGTAAGCCCTTGCAGGAGACCAGTACCCAGGTCACCGAAGAAGTGGAGCTGCAGATTGGAGCCCTGCATCGAGAGAAGATTTCCTTCCATGTCCTGTCGACTTTGTCTCACACGCTTCTTCTTGGTCTTCCTTGGTTACGAGCACATGAGCCAACTCTTGACTGGCGATCCAGCGATGTACTCCGTTGGGGACCATTTTGTCAGAAGAAGTGCCTTTTGTCCATCCATCCTATGGGTTCTGCCTGTCCATCCTCGGCACCTATAGGTCTGCCATCGGCTTATTGATCTTTCTTCAATAAGAAAGAGGCCGAGACTATCTCCACATTGACCTTACGACTGTCCGATTGACCTCGTCCCTGGCTGTACCCCACCCAGGGGTAGACTATACCCACTATCTCCTGCCGAAACCCAAGCTATGTCAGAGTATATCCAGGAAAATTTAGCCAGAGGTTTCATCTGTAAATCTTCCTTGCCCGCAGGAGCGGGGTTTTTCTTTGTCAAAAAGAAAGACGGCTCCCTCCGTCCCTGCATAGATTATAAAGGGCTGAACGACAGCACGGTCAAAAACAAATACCCGCTGCCTCTGATTCCGGAGCTTTTAGACCGCCTTAGAGGGGCGCGAATTTTCACCAAGCTGGATCTTCGGAACTTGGTCCGTATTCATTCTGGTGACGAGTGGAAGACCGCCTTTAACACCCGAGATGGCCATTACGAGTATTTGGTCATGCCCTTCGGCCTATGCAATTCTCCAGCGGTGTTCCAGGAGTTCGTGAACGACGTTTTCCGGGATATGCTGTACTCCTGCATAGTGGTCTACCTGGACGATATCCTCGTGTTTTCTCCAGATCTGTCTACCCACAGAAAGAACGTGTGCCAAGTACTCCTGCGTTTAAGAGAGAACCGCCTTAAAGCCAAGATCAAGAAATGTGTCTTCGAACAAACGTCCTTACCGTTCCTGGGGTACATTATCTCGGACTCTGGTCTACCCATAGACCCGGCGAAAGTGTCTGCCGTTCTCGATTGGCCACGGCCCCATGGGGTGAAAGCAATCCAGCGTTTCCTTGGCTTTGCAAATTATTATCGGCAGTTTGTCCCCCATTTCTCCTCTCTGGTTCGGCCTATCTCGTCTCTTATTCACAAAGGAGCTAACCCTAATGCTTTGTCTACTCAGGCAGAGGACGCTTTTCTATCCTTGAAGCAAGCATTTGCCATGGCTCCTGTACTTCACCGTCCAGAGGTTAGTAAACCTTTCACCCTTGAGGTAGAGACGCATCCTCTACCGGGGCCGGCGCTGTCCTTCTGCAGAAGTCTTCTAGACGTCTTGTCACCTGCAGCTTCTTTTCTAAAGTATTCTCCCCCATCTGAGCGAAATTACTCTATTGGTGACAAGGAGTATTTGGCCATTAAGTTGGCCTTGGAGGAATGGAGATACTAGAAGGTGCCATACATCCGTTCAAGATCTTCACAGACCATAAAAACTTGGCGTACATCCAGTCTGCACAAAGGCTCAACCCCCGGCAAGCCAGGTGGTCCTTGTTCTTCACCCGCTTTGACTTTGAACTTCACTTCCGGCCAGGCGATAGGAACGTTAAAGCTGATGCTTTATCTAGGTCTTTCCAGTCAACCGATACTGAAGAGGAACCTGCACATATCATCGACCCCACTAAGATAATTACCGTGCCTCCTGTCAACTTGACTTCTTTACCCCTGGGAAGGAATTTTGTAGCCGAGAACAACCGAAAACGAGTGTTATGCTGGGGACATTCATCCAAAATTTCTGGCCACGTTGGAGTCAAAAAGACTCTCTCCCTGTAATCCCGCTACTACTGGTGGCCATTTCTTTCCCAGAATGTCAAAGACTTTGTGGCTTCTTGTCGATCCTGCGCCAAGAACAAGGTACCCAGACAACCACCCTCCAACCTTCTGCTTCCTCTCCCTGTACCTTTGGCTCTATGGCAGCATATAGCAATGGATTTTATTACCAATCTGCCTTATTCCTCTGACTGTACTGTGATTGTGGTGCTTGTGGATCGATTCTCGAAAGTGGCCCATTTTGTTCCTCTTTCCGGACTGCCCTCTGCTCTTGAATTGGCGAAGATTTTCATCACTCACATCTTTAGAATTCACGGCTTCCCTCTGCACATTGTGTCAGACAGAGGAGTTCAATTCACCTCCTGGTTCTGGAGAGCCCTTTGTGGCCTTATGAAAGTGACACTGGACTTTTCCTCTGCCTACCATCCCCAAACCAATGGGCAAGTATAGTGTAAGAATCAGATCCTCATGTCTTATCTTCGTCACTTTTCGTATGATCCTCAGAATGACTGGGTCAGTTTACTTCCATGGATAGAATTTGCGTACAACAATCACACCAGTGAATCTTCCTCCAAGTCTCCCTTCTTCATCGTCTTCGGACAACATGCTAGTGTGCCTCTACTGGTACCTCCTGTCTCGGAAGTGCCTGCAGCCGATTCTCTGTCTGTGAAGTTCTCCAGGGTCTGGCAGGAGACCAAAACTACTCTCGAAAAAGCACGAGACAGAATGAAACATTATGCTGATAAGACGCCTAGACTCTCCTCCTTTTCTTCCTGGTGACAAGGTGTGGCTTTCCTCCAAATACATTCGCCTTAAAGTACCATCTTACAAACTGGGTCCTCGATACATTGGTCCTTTTGAGGTCCTCAAGTGTATTAATGATGTGGCATACAAATTGAAGCTACCTCCCTCACTCCGCATTCCCAATTCCTTCCATGTGTCCCTCCTCAAGCCTGTGGTGTTCAATCAGTTTCATCCTTCTCCTGGCCACACACCTCAGCCTGTTGGCGTGGGGGATGAATTTGAGGTAAATAATATCCTGGCCATGAAGAAGGTACGAGGGAAAACCCTTTTACTTAATTGACTTGAAAGGCTTTGGTCCAGAAGACAGGTCTTGGGAACCCCGAGAGAATATCCAATCTCCCCATATTTTGTCTAAGTTTCTTTCCAGCCTTAAAAAGGGGGGCTTAAAGAGGGGGGTACTGTCATGCCACTCTCACCGCATTCCTCTGGCACCGGGCCTCAGCGCCCGACGTCATCACGTCGAGTGCGCACTCGTACCTCTCGCGCTTAATCCTGCAGCTGTTCACTTGACTCAAGATCCTTGTCCAGCGCGCATGCGCTCCTGAGCCTGACTACGGCTGCTCCATCTCTGATGTCTCTATGGTCCTGGAGGACCTAACCCGGAAGTCCCAGTACACTTGCCCTATATCAGGCTGCCTCTTCCTATAGGCGGCACCTGATTATTGTTGTGCTTCCTAGCTAGACCTGCTTGTTTCCTGCTTGGCTGCTCCCTGTATTCAGGTCCCTTGCCTTGTGCTCTAACGTTCTTCCCAGCATGCTTTCTGCCTTGCTTTATACCCAGGCGTGCTTCCCAGCGCACGCTCTGTTTTGCCTCTTGGCGCACGCTATACACACTCTGTTGCTTACCCTCTTGTACATGCCTTGCACTGTCCTGTATTCTGCGTACCCTCGTGTACACCACTTGCACTGTCCTGTACTCTGTGTACCCATGTATACACACCTTGAACTGTCCTGTATTCTGCGTGCACACGCCTTGCACTATCCTGTACTCTTTGTAATCCTGTCTTCTGTGAGCCAGCCACCTGGTACTTTATCTCCCTGGGCCTGCCCCTGACGCTCCCTGTATAGGGGGTGGTTCTCACTAGGTCAGCTCACCCAGGGTCAGTCGGTACCGCGACCCAGAGGATCCACTCCAGGAGTCATCACACAAACTCCTTGCAGATGTTGGCCTTGGTGGGATTTGAACCCAGGACTCCACTGCTGCAAGGCTGCAGTGCTATCCAGTGAGCCACCATGCTCAATTTAGATAATTTGTAACTACTTTATAGAAAATAACAAAGAATATCCATTGGACTGTTCTAATAAACAGCAGTGTCTGCATTTGTCTTTACACACTCACAATATGTATTTTTTGTGGATTTATCATTCCTGTGAATCACTAACCTAATATTTAGTTGTTACCTACAGAGAACGGCTTCACATTTATGTTGTGTAGAGTCAGCCAACTCCTGCCCCTGTCACCTGTTATTCCAGCCCAGGATGCATGAACTACATCCCACAATTTTTTGGCATTTCTTGGCTTTACCTCAGAAACGGCATTTTTATGTTACCCCACAAGTGTTCTATTGGATTCATGTCCGGAGATCGGGCTGGCCGCTCCATAACCTCAATTTTGTTGGACTGGAACCAAGATTTTGCTCGTTTATTGGTGTTTTAATATATGAAAACTGCTCCATGCTCCCTGGTATGTGGTAGATAGGTCCGGCACCATAGTAAGAGACACCTGCCCATATCATGATGCTTCACCACCATGCTTCACTGTCTTCAGCGTGTACTGTGGCTGAATGCAGAGTTTGGAGATCGTCTGATGAACAGTCTGCACCCCTTGGACCCAAAAAGAGCAATTTTACTTTCATCAGTCCTCAAAATGTTTCTCCATTTCTCTTTACGCCAGTTGATGTGTTCTTTGGCAAATTGTATCCGCTTTATTACATGTCTTTGCGGTGACTTCTTGCAAAGAGATAATCACGCAGGCGTCTTCTGTCACAGTCCTCACAGGTAACTTGAGACTGTGATCATCGGCTGAGCCTCTGCCATTCTGGCTATTCTTCCATCCATCTGAATGGTCGTCTTCCGTCTTCTTCCACGTCTCTCTGGTTTGGCTTTTTCATGGTAAAGCATTGGAGATCATTTCAGCTGAGCAGCCGATCATCATCTGCACTTCTTTATCAGTTTTACCTTCTCCAATCAACTTTTTAATCACAGTACTCTGTTCTTCTGATCAATGTCTTGAACGACCAATATTTCTCAGGCTTTCCAGGAGAAATGCATGTACAACATGTCCTGGCTTCACCCTTAAGGTACTGTCACAATAAGCGAGATCGCTAACGAGATCGCTACTGCGTCACCGATTTTATGACGCAGTAGCGATCTCGTTAGCGACTTAGCTGTGTGTGACATGTAGCAGCGATGTGGCCCCCGCTACGATGTCGCTGATTGCTTATGAACGTTCTGAGCCGTTTTTTTGGTCGTTGGTGTCCCGCTGGTGAGCCTGAATCGCTGAGTATGACACCCTTTATGAACGACTTTACCAGCATCGCAGGTGGGACTAGGTTTTCCCAACGACCGCAGAGGTCGTTATACAGATCGCTGATCTCTGATGAGATCTTTGTGTTTGGAAGCTAACTAGCGATCACATAGCGATCTCGCCAGGTCGTGTCTTTGTCATGATCGCTTGTGCGATCGCTAAGTGTGACAGTGCTTTTAGATAAGGGCCACCTGGTTCACACCTGTTTCTTCACAGAATGATTGACCTCACTAATTGATCTCCACACTGATATTATTCTGAACATACCCCCTTTCGATTAATCATTCTAATACACAGACTCAGAAACCTGCAGATCATGAACGCGCAGTCTGGTGGTTTACTTAGAATTTACTGCACCAACTGTTAAATTGTGTGACGTGGTGAAATAATTTATACCAAAAACAGTGATTAACCCCTTTGAGACAAAGCCTGTTTTTCACCTTAATTACCGAGCCAATTTTTACAATTCTGACCACTGTCACTTTATGAGGTCATAACTTTGGAACGCTTCAACGAATCCCAGTGATTCTGAGATTGTTTTTTCATGACATATTGTACTTTATGATAGTGGTAAAATGTCTTCGATATGACTTGTGTTTATTTGTGAAATATGGAAATTTGGTGAAAATTTCACAATTTTCAAACTTTAAAATTTTATGCCCTTAAATCAAAGAGTCATATCACACAAAATAGTTAACAAATAACATTTTCCACATGTCCACTTTACATCAGCACAATTTTGGAAACACATTTTTTTTATTAGGAAGTTGTAAGGGTTAAAAGTTGACCAGCGATTTTTTTTTTTTTTCAACAAATCTTGCAAAACCATTTTTTTTAGGTACCATCTCACATTTGAAGTCACTTTGAGGAGTTATATGAAAGAAAATTCCCAAAAGAGACACCAGTCTAAAAACTGCACCCCTCAAGGTGCTCAAAACCACATTTAAGAAGTTTATTAACCCTTCAGGTACTTCACAGGAGCTGAAGAAATGTGGAAGGAAAAAATTAACATTTAACTTTTTAGTAACAAAAATGATCATTTAGCAACAATTTTTTTTATTTTCACAAGTGTAAAAGGAGAAAGTGGACCACTAATGTGCAATTTCTCCTGAGTATGCCGATACCCCATATGTGGGAGAAAAACCACTGTTTGGCCGCATGGCAGGGCTCGGAAAGGAAGGAGCACCTTTTTGACTTTTTGAACGCAAAATTGTCTGGAATTGAGAGCGGACGCCATGTCGTGTTTGAAGAGCCCCTGATGTGCCTAAACATTGGAAAACCCCACAAGTGACCCCATTTTGAAAACTAGACCCTTCCAGGAACTTATCTAGCTGTGTTGTGAGCACTTTAAACCTTCAGGTGCTTCACAGAAGTTTAAAACGTAGAGCTGTGAAAATAAAAAAATCAAATTTTTTTCCCCAAAAATGATCTTTTAGCAACAATTTTTTTTTATTTTCACAAGGGTAATAGGAGAAAATAGACTGAAAAAGTTGTTACGCAATTTCTCCCAAGTATGCCGATACCCCATATGTGGAGGAAAACCACCCACTGTTTGGGTGAACGTCAGGGCTCGGAAGGGAAGTTGTGATGTTTTGGATTGCAGACTTTTATAGAATGTCTGCGGGCATCATGTTGCGTTTGCAAAGCCCCTGATGTGCTTAAACAGTGGAAATCCCCCACAAGTGACCCCATTTTGGAAACTAGACCCTCCAAGGAACTTATCTAGAGGCATAGTTTTATAGTAATCTCACAAAGAAAAGCGGTCGGCACTGCTGACACCACCTGTGCCATCAGACAAACTGCAGGAGCTGCAGCCGGCTCCAAAGTCCAAAACCCACGGGTGCTTATCAAGAAACAAGAAATCCAAATGCAGCACAGAAGAAAAGGATGGAAAGCACTCACCGGGTAAAATTCAAGCCTTTATTCAGACATATGCGACGGGAGCTGGGGAGTAGCAACATTACGATGATCGCTTCGTGCACACTGCGCTTCCACAGATCACACCTATGGAAGCTCAGTGTGTGTGAAACGATCGTCATCACGTTGCTACTCCCCAGCTCCCGTTCTCCCGCCGCATATGTCTGAATAAAGGCTTGAATTTTACCCTGTGAGTGCTTTCCATCCTTTTCTTCTGTGCTGCATTTGAGTTTTAGGGCTCATACTCACATGCGAGAAACTCAGACGAGTCTCGCACGTCAATACCCGGCACTGATGCCGGCACTCGGATCGGAGCGTTCAGCTGCATAGAATACATGCAGCTGAACACTCCGAACCGAGTGCCGGTGGTAGTGCTGGGTACTGACGTGCGAGACTCGCCCGAGTTTCTCGAATGTGAGTATGAGCCCTTATAGTAATTATTAGAGTTGAGCGAAACAGGTCGGTCAGATTCATAAGTCGCCGACTTTCACCAAAGTCGGGTTTCACCAAGCGAAACCTGACCATAGCGTGAAGTCGGCCATGCGGTCGTCGACCCGAGCGCCAAAGTCGGTTTTCCCATAATGCTTGCAGGCACCTTTTTTCAGCCAATGAGCAAGGACGTACACTGTGGGCAACGAAATGACATGGGCAGCGTCCACCACCATCTTAGAGAAGGGCATTGCAGGGATTTGGCTTGCTTTGGGGGGCGTCATAATGTCTATAAAAGCCCTGACCGCCGACCGCCATTTTACTTCTGCCGATCTTAACAGTAGGGAGAGGTTGCTTGCTGTTTATCAGTAGGGAGAGAGTTAGGGCTGGAAAGAGAAGTTCTTATGTGCTTGTGCTGATAGCAATTGTGCTGTACAGTTAGTGTGCAGTGACAGGGGAGGATTTTCTTGTGTGCAGCAGCGCTGGTTATTAGGCTGCCTGATTGCTGTATTGTATGTAATGTGTGTACACTGCTGTGCAGACTGCTTTTTACACAGCATTAATACTTGTATTTTTTTTTCTGCACAGTTACCGAGCGTTCATTTTTTCCCACACCGTATAGAGCTGTACGCTCCTCACACACTACCGTGTACTGGCTGGTATCACGGACAAATACATGTGTTACAGAACCCCCCAGCACCCCGAATATGATATGCATGTATGATATGTGCAATGTGAGATGCAGGCCCCTAATGCAGCAGCCGACCGGCTGCGACCCCTGGGCAGAGGTAGATGAGATGTCTTCTTCTGACCTCCCTCCACCTTTGTAAATCCCATGACCCTGAGATTGAGTCTGCAGCTCTTGTAATGTACGTCTGGCTTCTTAATTGGAGCCTGCTATTGTGTCGACCCGCCACCACAATTGTGGGTTACCAGGGCAATGGGGTACTCAGAGCCGAGCCCGTAGAAGTCTATGGGATTTGTCACAGGTAGCTGTGGCTCGGTCTGTGGCCCTGGCGGTCTGGCGTATGTTGGGGGAATATTTACAGGGGATAGATTTATATACAGTTCGTGACGCCACCTGTAGTATTCTGGTAATTTGTACCAGCGCTGCTGTAGATCTCTGAGGGGATGGTGATGCAGCTAGATGTCAGGTCCCCTACAGGTGGGACTCTTCCCTCAGGTCGGTAGTTAGGTAGGGATTGTGCAGGCATGCAATAATAACTCAGTCTCACACGGTCAGTGTCTTTCCATACCTTTACTTGCAAGATGATAAGGCAGGTCCCAGGGAGGCTGATCCAAGGAGAGTGTATCTTGAGACAGCAGCTGGACAAGTTAGGGGCCTCCTTTACTTTCCACACGATGAGTACAACCAGCCTGAAGCGTAGTTCCCTCAATTAACTCCAGCTAATCTATAGCTGTACCGCCCAGCCAGTTTTGTGTTAGGAGCCTTCCAATTGATGAAACTAGGTTCTTGCTTTTGTCTGCGCTTGACTCAAAGTCCCTATTCCACCTGACTCCAGTTACGTACTGACTATATGGGGCTTGTTTGCCGCGACCTAAGGTCCGGTAAATTCCTGGTTTTCTTACCACTATGCTTGTAACAATAGTGATCCTTCGGTCCCCAGTGACCGGTAGCAATGTGCAGGACTTCTTCAATCCGTAAGCACTATTCCAATAAACCACTGTGCCTTTCGCCTTGTCCTCGCTGGTAACATAAGCACTCACACTAGCCAAGGGTCGAGTAGTCACTTCTTTCTTTTCCTTCACTTCAAAGTTAGTTACAGATGCTCAGTTATCAATAGGCAGGAGCACGTCTCTGAACCTTACACTGTCCTTTAGACAGGATACTGAAGTCTTTCTGCACTAATCTCCTTCTCCTCAGTCCAGGCTAGACCTTCCTCTCTGAAGTCCAGGCACTGACTGACTGACCACTCCCTCAAAGTAAACTACACTACCCCAAGGATGTGTCTAGTGTATGATGAGTGAATGGTTATTTAGCATTAAACTGCTGTCTCGCCACACACTCTCCAGGGTACTGCGTGTGCCTAACACCAGGGCTACACACTATCTACTGACCCGCCTCCTATTGATTGTCCTGTCATCTGTATGTACATATATTCTGAGACCGGCGAGTAAAAAGTGTCACACTGGAAATACGTGGAAAAGCAGTCATCTTTTATATGTTCCCATGTTACCAGCCCCTTGCGACCAGCGTCCTTCAATCAGAAGGGAGGAAAAGCAGAGTGGACCTCCTGAGACACGCGGTGGTAATGTAAGAGGCATTACAACATGGAGGACCCCGTTACACTGGTGGCAGCAAAGAGATATGATACCCCGTCTATAGGAGTAAAGGACTGAATGGAAAACAACTACCAGAAGTTAAAGAGGAATACATTAAAAGACCTGGTGGAAGCTCGAGGGTTAATCGCCAGCAACAAAACAAAAGCGCAGTTTATTGCAGCCATCATGGAACACGACAGTGCAGCGTCCCCCAATGTGAACGTGGAAGAGACTGAATTCCAGAGGGAGGTAAAGCGCAGATTGGCGTTCTATGGCCCAAACCCTGCAGTAGAGATCGTACGAGAGGTGATGGCTGATGTGGGTAATGATCTGAAGGAAAAAATGGCAGAGCGGACCAGGATAGAGCTAGCCAAGATGGAGATGGCAGAGCGGACCAAAGTAGAGCTAGCCAAGATAGAGCTAGCCAAGATGGAGATGGCAGAGCGGAGAGAGGAGAGTCAGCGAGCAGGGGGAGCTCTGGCCTCCGCCCAGGTATCGTCAGCAGTAAGCCACAAAAAATCCAGTATAATGCCTTCTGACAGTTGGGGAAGCAGAGGAAGACATTGATGGCTTTCTGCAGGACTTTGAGCGGCAGTGTGCCCTTCATCAAGTGAAGCCAGAGGATTGGGTTCAGGTTCTGGCCAGCAAGCTGACAGGTCGGGCAGCGGACGCCTATCGCACGGTACCTGATGAGAACTGTATGGACTATGAGCGGTTCAAAGAAGTGATCTTGGCCCGGTATGCGCTGACACCAGAGGCATACCGCCAAAAGTTCCGCGGACTTATAAAATAGGTAATAGATACCCACGCTGAATGGGCCTGTAAACTACGGTGGGCACTGCTACAGTGGGTACAAGGGAGCCAAGCAACCACTAAGGAGGACGTCCTCCAGCTCTTCTTGTTAGATCGATTCTTTACTGGACTAGCCCCCGAGACACAAGAATGGCTTCGGGACAGATGGCCAACAACTCTTGAGGAGGCCGCTCGTCTGGCCGATGAACATCATGACGCCAGGAGGTCTCAGTTGCCAGAATCCAAGACTGTCACTAGGGGCCCTCCCATGGGTCTGGAGGCCCCTAAACCACAGAAGATTGTCGGGGGACCAGCTAAAACCCCGGCTTACCAGAGTTCCCCTGGGGCGCGATGCCACACCTGCCATCAGCTGGGCCACCTGCAAAGACAATGTCCCAACCGGACACAGCGTACCCAGTGGCCAAAGGCGGGAACGGCTACCGTCAGCCGGGCCGCTGTTCACTACTACCAAAGTGAAGCTGACCCGGCATTGGGGGCTATGACTAATCCGGGAATGGCAGGGATGGAGGAAATGCTGCATGAAGTAGACCCCGTGCAGGCAGCCCTGGCAGATAATCGACAACCGCATCGACAGGTGGTGTGGGTTAATGGGAAACGTATGCAGGGATTTCGGAGCAACTTTGACCCTTGTGAAACCTCATCTCGTCCGGGACCAAGAGAAGACGGATCGGACAGTGGCCGTCCATGTAGCAGGGGGAGCCATACATCGACTGCCCACTGCCAGGATTCACCTGAACTGGGGAGTCGGGGATGGCCTTGTTGAGGTCGGCCTGATGGAGGATTTGCCTGCAGACGTTTTGCTGGGGAATGACTTGGGGCCCATGTTGTCTGCATTCTCGGTCGCCCCTCTAACTGAGACCTATCCTGTGACCACCCGGAGACAAGCTCAAGCTGCGGAGGCAGAATCACACTCAGAGGAGGACCAGGTAAGACACCCAGCCCTACACGTATTCTGTTGTGAATATGCTGGAGGCGGCTTCTGGGCTAGGGCTCCCTCCGGTGGTTGCTGAGGGTAATGAACTGATTAATGAATGGCCTTCAGCTGGCGCTGAATGGTAGGATATAAGTGGCCTGAGTCCCCAGCAGCCTTGCCGGTTATCAATTGTTCCTTGGTCTTGCTTGAAGCACTGCTAGTTTCCTGCTCTCCTTCAGATAAGTGTTTGCTGTTTTTTTTTCTCTGTTGGATTTTCTCTGCTGGTTTGCTGCCTGCAGTGGACTGCAGCCTGTCCCCTTTTGGGGGTCTGGCGCTGCAATTGTGCTCCGTTTGTGTCTGCACTTTTGCTTTGCGCTTTTGTTACTTTTAATTTGCTGAATAGCGTTTTGTTACACCAGAGATCTGATTTAGGTGGATGAGGTCGTCTGACCTCAGGTTTTTTGGCAATCAGAAGTGTTGGTATTTTTGTTAGGGTTTTTGTTGGATTGCAGTCAGAATTCTTTCCTGTACTTTTCTGTCTAGACAGATTGGGCCCCAGCGTTTGCTCATTCTATTTTCTGTCTGTGTCCGTGCTTTCTTCTTGTCTAACCGCCATTACATGTTTGGGGGCTTCCTATTTTCTTTGGGGATCTGCTCCGGGGCAGATAGCTTTCATCTTTCTGCCTTTAGGTGTAGTTATCTCTCAGGCTGTGACGAGGCATCTAGGATCAACGTAGGAATGCTCCACGGCTACCTCTAGTTGTGTGGTTAGTTCTGGTTACTGCAATCCAATAGGTTCCAGCCTATCTGGTGTATTACCGCTTTTGCTATTTTTTGCCATTTCTCCTCAGTTACCGAAACATAACAGTATAACCGGCCAAACTGAAAATTATATGGTACTCAACAGAAGGGAAAAATAGTAAAAAAGAAAAAGGGAGTTGTCAGAAATTTTTTTTTCTGTTTGTTGCATTTTGTCCCTCTTTTTCTCTAGGTGCTGAGGAGGAATTTTTTTTTTCTCTCAATGGAGTTTGCACAGTTGTCTCGCCGTGTGGATCAGCTTGCCACTGAGATTTGGAGTATTGCTACCTATCTTGCTGGGTTGCCAGTTGTGGAACCTAGGATCCCCATGCCAGATTTGTTTTTGGGGGATCGATCTAAATTTCTGAATTTCAAAAATAACTGTAAGTTGTTTTTTGCCTTAAGGCCTAAGCCCTCAGGGAACGCAGCACAGCAGGTTCAAATTTTCATCTCACTGCTGCGCGGCGACCCTCAGGATTGGGCTTTTTCCCCGACACCTGGGGATCCTGTTTTGAATGTTATTGATGTATTTTTTCAGGCTCTGGGTTTATTGTATGATGAGCCTAATGTCACTGATCAAGCTTGACATTGTTGGCATTAAATCAGGGTATTGAAGACGCTGAGTTGTACTGTCAGAAATTTCAAAAGTGGGCAGTCCTGACCAAATGGAATGATCATGCTTTGGCAGCCCTTTTTCGAAAGGG
Source organism: Oophaga sylvatica (assembly GCA_033576555.1). Lineage (NCBI taxonomy): Eukaryota > Metazoa > Chordata > Amphibia > Anura > Dendrobatidae > Oophaga > Oophaga sylvatica. Next base: position 87,694 of record JARQOD010000389.1, read on the forward strand.
TCTGTCAGAAAAAATAAAGGACGTTATGGTGGGATTCCCTGTTCCCTCTGGTCTCAATGATTCTATGTCTTTGGCTATTGAAATTGACAGACGTTTGCGTGAGCGCAGAGGTATGCGTGAGATAGTGTTGCCTTGTGAGCCAGCTCCTGAGCCCATGCAGTGTGATGGAGTGACTTCTGGGACTCGGCGTCATGAGTTTCGTAAGCGCAATGGGTTATGTTTCTACTTTACTGACGCTTCCCATGCTATCTCTGTCTGCCCTAAGCGGGGAAGACGTTTTTCACGCTCAGTTGTCTTGGGTAGTGTTCAGACTAAATTTCTGTTGACTGTTACTCTGATTTGCTCCATGTCCACATTTTCTGCTCAAGCTTTTGTTGATTCAGGAGCAGCTATTAACCTGATGGATTTTGACTTTGCCAAACGTTGTAGGTTTCCCATGATACCCCTGCGGAAGTCTATTCCCCTACTGGGCATTGATTCTACCCCTTTGGCAGAGAATAAACCCCAGTTTTCTACTCAGGTGATAATGAGGGTTAAACCAGATCATCAGGTGAGTTGCAAATTTCTGGTGCTGCATAATCTGCATGACATTATTGTACTAGGTTTCCCTTGGTTACAGTCTCATAATCCTGTTTTGGATTGGAAATCTGTGTCTGTGACCAGTTGGGGCTGCCAATGTGTTAATACTGACACTCCTGTTTTTTCTGCCTCTCCCCAGTCTCAGGATGTCCCTGACTTTTAGACTGATTTTTCTGATGTGTTTAGTGAAAGTAAATCTGCATCCTTGCCCCCTCACAGGAGCTACGATTGTGCTATTGAATTAGTGCCTGGTGGTAAATTTCCTAAAGGTCGCCTTTTTAATTTATCTGTACCTGAACATGATGCTATGCGATCTTATATCAAGGAGTCATTGGAGAAGGGTCATATCAGACCATCCTCTTCACCCTTGGGTGCCGGTTTTTTCTTTGTGGCCAAAAAGGATGGTTCATTGAGGCCATGTATTGATTATCGCCTCCTGAATAAGATCACTGTTAAATATCAATATACGTTACCTTTGATTTCTGACCTATTTTCCAGAGTGAAAAGTGCTAGTTGGTTTACCAAGCTTGACCTCAGGGGCGTATAACCTTATTCGCATTAAGCACGGGGATGAATGGAAGACGGCGTTTAATACCCCAGAGGGGCATTTTGAGTACCTAGTGATGCCTTTTGGGCTTACTAATGCCCCTTCCGTCTTCCAATCCTTCATGAATGATATTTTCAGGGATTTTGTGGATACATTTTTGATAATTTATTTGGATGATATCTTGATTTTTTTCCAATGACTGGGACTCTCATATGAAACATGTTCGGACTGTGTTCCAGATTTTGAGAGAGAATGCACTGTATGTGAAGGGATCAAAGTGTCTTTTCAGCATACAGAAGATCTCATTTCTGGGATTCATTTTGTCTCCGTCTGTTATTGAAATGGAACCGGTCAAGGTTCAGGCCATCTGTGATTGGGTTCAACCTACTTCATTGAAGGCTCTTCAGAGATTTTTGGGTTTTGCCAATTTTTTTCGTAAATTTATTGATAATTTCTTTGGTATTGTTAAACCATTGACTGATCTGACCAAAAAGGGTTCCTATGTGGTGAATTGGCCTCCTGAGGCAGTTTCTGCATTTCAGGAACTTAAGCAGAGATTCATTTCTGCTCCTGTTCTACGGCAGCCTGATGTTTCTCTGCCATTTCAGGTGGAGGTTGATGCCTCTGAGATTGGGGCAGGTGCCGTTTTGTCCCAAAGGGATCCAGAGACCTCTAAGAGTAACCCTTGTGCCTTTTTCTCTCGAAAATTTTCTCCAACTGAACGTAATTATGATGTGGGTAATCGGGAGTTATTGGCCATGAAGTTGGCCTCTGAAGAGTGGAGACATTGGCTGGAAGGAGCCATACATCAGGTGGTGGTCCTCACGGACCATAAGAACCTGGTTTATTTCGAATCAGCCAAGCGACTTAATCCTAGACAGGCCAGGTGGGCCTTGTTTTTCCACACGTTTTAATTTTGTGGTTTCCTCCTGGAACTAAGAATGTCAAGGCGGATGCCCTCTCGAGGAGTTTCTTTGCAGATTCTCCTGAGTTATCTGATCCTACTTTTATTTTGAAAGAGGGTGTGGTTCTTTCCACCATTTCGCCCAATTTGAGACTGGCTCTGGAAGTGTGTCAGGAGGATAAACCTGAGCGCTGCCCTATTGGGAAGTTGTTTGTTCCAGACCAGTGGAAAAAGAGTGTGATATCTGAGATTCATTGTTCCGCGTTGGCTGGTCATCCCGGGATTTTTGGTACCAGAGACTTGGTGAGTCGCTCCTTTTGGTGGCCTACTTTGTCTCGTGACGTCAGGGACTTTGTGCAGTCCTGTGGGATTTGCTCTCGTTCCAAGCCTTGCTCTCGTTCTAGTGGTTTGTTAATGCCATTACCTGTACCCAAGAGACCATGGACCCATATTTCTATGGATTTTATTTCTGACCTTCCTGTCTCTCAGAGAATGACCGTTATCTGGGTAATCTGTGATATGTTTTCCAAGATGATACATCTTGTGCCATTGCCTAAGTTGCCTTCCTCCTCCAAGTTGGTGCCTTTGTTCTTTCAGCATGTGGTTCGGTTGCATGGCATTCCGGAGAACATTGTGTCTGACAGAGGAGTCCAGTTTGTTTCCAGATTTTGGAGGACATTTTGTTCTAAACTTGGTGTTCAGTTGTCTTTCTCCTCTGCATTTCACCCTCAGACCAATGGACAAACCAAGAGAACAAACCAGACCTTGGAGACTTATTTGAGATGTTTTGTGTCTGCTGATCAAGATGACTGGGTCTCTTTTTTGCCTTTGGCTGAGTTTGCTCTTAATAATAGAGCTAGCTCTGCCACCTTGATGTCTCCATTTTTCTGCAATTCCGGGTTTTACCCTTGATTTTCTTCAGGACAGGCGGAGGCTTCTGTCTGTCCGGGGGTTGACTCTATTGTGCAGCGTATGCAGCAGATTTGGGACCAGGTGTTGAGAGGTTGTCTCTCTCTCAGGAGAAGGCCCAGCGGTTTGCCAACCGGCATAGGACTGATGGGCCTCGTTTTAAAGTGGGGGACTTGGTTTGGTTGTCCTCAAGGAATATCCCTATGAAGGTTGCATCTCCTAAATTTAAGCCAAGGTTCATTGGACCTTATAAGATCATAGAAATTATTAATCCGGTTTCCTTCCGTTTGCTTCTTCCAGGGACATTTAAGATCCATAACGTGTTCCACAAATCCTTATTGAAGAGGTTTGTCGAACCAGTGGTTCCTATGGCTGCACCTCCCGACTCTGTTTTGGTTGAGGGCAATTTGGAGTATGTGGTTGAGAAGATATTGGATTCTCGTTTTGCTAGACGGAAACTCCAGTATTTGGTTAAGTGGAGAGGTTATGGTCAGGAGGACAATTCTTGGGTGTTTGCTTCGGACATTCATGCTGGGAGACTTATCCGTGCCTATCATCGAGCCCATCCTGATCGGCCTGGTTGCGCAGGTGAGGGTTCGGTGACCCCTCCTCAAGGGGGGGTACTGTTGTGAATATGCTGGAGGCGGCTTCTAGGCTGGGGCTCCCTCCAGTGGTTGCTGAGGGTAATGAACTGATTAATGAATGGCCTTCAGCTGGCGCTGAATGGTAGGATATAAGTGGCCTGAGTTCCCAGCAGCCTTGCCGGTTATCAATCGTTCCTTGGTCTTGCTTGAAGCACTGCTAGTTTCCTGCTCACCTTCAGATAAGTGTTTGCTGTTTTTTTTTTCTGTGTTTGATTTTCTCTGCTGGTTTGCTGCCTGCAGTGGACTGCAGCCTGTCCCCTTTTGGGGGTCTGGCGCTGCAATTGTGCTCCGTTTGTGTCTGCACTTTTGCTTTGCTCTTTTGTTACTTTTAATTTGCTGAATAGCGTTTTGTTACACCAGAGATCTGATTTAGGTGGATGAGGTCGTGTGACCTCAGGTTTTTTGGCAATCAGAAGTGTTGGTATTTTTGTTAGGGTTTTTGTTCTATTGCAGTCAGAATTCTTTCCTGTACTTTTCTGTCTAGACAGATTGGGCCCCAGCGTTTGCTCATTCTATTTTCTGTCTGTGTCCGTGCTTTCTTCTTGTCTAACCGCCATTACATGTTTGGGGGCTTCCTATTTTCTTTGGGGATCTGCTACGGGGCAGATAGCTTTCATATTTCTGTCTTTAGGTGTAGTTATCTCAGACTGTGACGAGGAGTCTAGGATCAACGTAGGAACGCTCCACGGCTACCTCTAGTTGTGTGGTTAGTTCAGGTTACTGCAATCCAATAGGTTCCAGCCTCTCTGGTGTATTACCGCTTTTGCAATTTTTTACCATTTCTCCTCAGTTACCGAAACATAACAGTATTCCCATAGCCAGACACATTTCTTGGGCCCCCCAGCTGAGTTTAAAAGGGAGGTACTTGAGGATCCCTCATTACAGGGGTATCGTGGGAAGGCACAGGAGGGGAGAGGAGTACTGGAAGGGGAACAGTTTGTATGGCATCAGAGACTCCTCTACCGGGTTGCAGAGCAGCGCCACACAGGGATGAGCCCCACTATAAAACGACAGCTGGTAGTTCCCAAGAAGTATAGGCAGGAGCTGTTCTGCCTTCATACACGTTGACACGGTGTGCATTCTAGCATACAGCTAAACCATCATTCTATCTTCCAAAATAAGCAGACTGTCCTCTGTAGTCTAACTTGTTTATTGGTGAACAGTATAGAACAGTGTTTCTCAACTCCAGTCCTCAGGACCCACCAACAGGTCATGTTTTCAGGATTTCCTTAGTATTGCAAAGGTGATGGAATTAATGCTTGAGCAGGTGATAAAATTATCACCTGTGCAATACTAAGGAAATCCTGAAAACATGACCTGTTGGTGGGTCCTGAGGACTGGAGTTGAGAAACACTGGTATAGAACATGCGCGCGGTAAAACTATAAAAAATACAAATGACATAGATAAGTATTGGGCAATAATCACACAGCTGACACTTTATAATTAACAAGAAAGTATACAGTATGATGCAACTATAACATGAGAAAACACAGGATTCTAATTACATCTCCTATGCACTGGCTGCTATATAGTTAATAGCCTCCAAAACATTGCATTGCTTAACATCTCCTATGCACTGACTGCTATACAGTTAATAACCTCCTAAACCCTGGATTGCTAGAGAAGATATTGATCTTACCAGATATGCTTTACCAGGATAGGAAACTCAAGTTGGAGAAGTTACAGGAGAGCACATGAAACACGTGTATTCCCTGGAGTACACAGAAGAAAATGGAGTTTCTTCTTCCCAAAATACCTTGCTTCAATCCCCAATGCAACACTATCTGCTTGTTAAAGGCACAGGCTATAAATTCAGCCACCACTAGATGGTGCTATAACAAACAAAACTAGCACACAATAAGAAACATGCTGCCCAGTACTCAGAATGGGCAAAACAGGAGCTACTGCAAATCTCTCATGACAAACCCTTGGCCGGGCACCTCGGCATCAGTCGCACCAGGCATCGTTTGACACAAAACTTCTTTTGGCCGGGGGTAACCTATGATGTTAGTCATTACTGCCAGACCTGTGACAGTTGCCAGCGCATTGGCAAGAGGGGGGATCGTTGCAAGGCCAAATTACACCCCCTCCCCATTGTGGAGGAGACATTTAGCCGAGTAGCGGTCGATCTGATAGGGCCGTTAGCCAAACCCAGTCCATCAGGGAAAAAGTATATATTGACAGTGGTAGATTATGTCACACTTTATCCAGAGGCGGTTGCATTACCTAACATACTGGCAGAAACGGTGGCGGCTGCCCTGCTCCAGGTTTTCTCACGGGTTGGATTTCCCCAGGAGGTTATCTTGGACCAGGGTACCCAGTTTACAGCGGAGGTGACCAACCAACTGTGGAAGCTGTGTGGCGTAAAGTCCATTAGAAGTGCCCCATACCACCCGCAAACCAATGGGTTGTGTGAACATTTTAACGGAACATTAAAACAACTCATTGGGACTTTTACCAGGACCTACAGGGACTGGGAGAAATTCTTGCCACACCTCTTGTTTGCCTATCAGGAGGTGCCCCAAGAATCCACGGGGTTCTCCCCATTCGAACTGTTATACGGTAGGCGGGTAAGAGGACCCCTAGACCGCGAGAACACTGGGAAGGGGAGGGAACCATAGAAGGGATACCTATTGTGCCCTATGTGCTGGAATTCCGGGATCGCCTACAGGAGCTTACTCAGGCTGTACGTGGAAACATGCAGGCGGCCCTGCGGCACCGACGCGTATGGTATTATCGGAGGGCCAGAGAACGCACCTTTGAGATAGGACAGAAGGTCCTGGTGTTAGAACCAACTAGGCAGAACAAGTTCAAAGCTGCATGGCAGGGGCCCTACCAGGTAGTGGGGAAAATAGCCGACACCACCTACAATGTCGCCGACCCCAGGTTATCCGCATGTTCCAAGTGAATATGCTGAAGTCCTACTGGGAGCGCCCTGAAGAGGTAGTGGCCATCTGTGCTTCCGAAGCAGAGGATTTAGCAGGACTCCCCTTGCCTGATGTCTTAGGGGAGACGACTCAATCTAAAACATGGGACCAGGTACACTTGGAAGAAAACCTAGGGCCCCGGGAGAGACAGCAGGTGGAGGCGTTGTTGAGGCAGCGACAGAGGATGTTTTCAGAGAGACCAGGGTACACCCGCCTGGTACGACACAAGGTTGAGATGCAGGATCAGACCTGTTATGTTTCGGTAGCTGAGGAGTGCAGGTAAAAAAGGCAATACACCAGAGCAGTTGGAATCTATGAGATTGCAGTACCCTGACTAACCACCACAACTAGAGGCAGCCGTGGAGCGTTCGTACGTTGGTCCTAGACGCCTCGTCACAGCCTGAGAAACTAACTACACCTAAAGATAGAAAGAGGAAAGCTATCTGCCCCGGAGCAGATCCCCAAAGAACATAGAAAGCCCCCAAACATGTAATGGCGGTTAGACAAGAAGAAATACTGACACAGACAGAAAATAGTATGAGCAAACGTTGGGGCCCAAACTACCTAAATAGAAAAGGATAGGAAGGGCACTTACTGCAATCCCAAAAAACCCTGAAAAGCACCAACTCTACTAATTTCAAAATCACCTGAGATCACACGACCTCTACCACCTAAATTAGTTCTCTGGTGTAACAAAATCAAAACAGCAGCCACTGAAAAAACTGGAAAAAGCAAAAGTACAAACATGAGTGGCTGAACTAAACTGAGAGGGCAAAAGCCCCCGGAGGGGACCCTGAAGGCCCCCACAGAAGTGCAGGACAAAATGCAAAAATCAAGCACAAAAACAAAAAGAAGAAAATGTCTTATCTGTTAGCAGGAGATGCAGACACGACACAGCAGGCTACAAAGGAAACAGGACTCAAGGATTGAGACCAGAACAATTGATCACCAGCAACCCTGATGGGAAGGCGACTCCCTTATATAAGACCAGTCAGTAACACCTGATTCCCACTCCTCACAATCTTCACTGGACAGTCCAGTACCGCTTGTAACCACAGAGGGAGCCTCTGCTCAGAACTCATTTCAAGTCCATTCACAACACAGACCCCCTGAGACAACCCCCCTTCCGTGTGCCTGAGTCTGTACAAGAAGGGATACGATAAGAGATGTTGCGTTTAGGGGTCATTGAAGAGTCAAATAGTCCCTGGCCATCCCCCGTAGTGCTAGTGCCCAAGAAGGATGGAACTACCTGGTTTTTGTGCAGATTATCTCAAGCTAAATGAGAAAACGGTGACGGATGCGTATCCCATGCCGCGTGTGGATGAGTTGTTAGACCGATTGGCGGGGGCACAGTATTTGACCACCATCGATCTATGCAAAGGCTATTGGCAGATCCCCATAAGCCCTGACGCTATTCCCAAGTCTGCATTTGTCACCCCGTTTGGCTTATTCCAGTTTCGAGTTATGCCATTCGGAATGAAGAATGCCCCTGCGACCTTCCATAGGTTGGCTGACCGGCTTCCAGGACTATGCTTGTGCCTACCTGTATGACATCGCCATCTACAGCACGACATGGGATGAGCAGCTAAATCACCTGGAGACAGTATTGGACAGGATCCACAAGGCCGGAATCACCTTGAACCCCAACAAGTGTCACGTGGGCAAAGCAGAGGTTCAGTATTTAGGACATTGGGTGGGAAGTGGGAAACAGCGACCAGAACCAGCCAAAATTGAGGCCATAGCCAAATGGCCCACCCCACACACTAAAACCCAGGTCATGGCATTTCTAGGGACAGCAGGGTATTATAGGAAATTTGTCCCCAATTACAGCAGCGTAGCCAAGCCCCTCACTGATCTGACCCGTAAGAACCTCCCCCCTCAGGTAGCTTGGACTCCCGAGTGTGAGGAAGCCTTCCACCAGCTGAAGGACGCCCTCACAAATACCCGGTATTGGCCTCACCCGATCCAACTAAACGTTTCCTTCTTCACACAGACGCTTCTATGTTGGAATTGGGGGCAGTGCTGAGCTAAGTCGGGCCGGACGGCCAAGACCACCCAGTAGCTTACCTGAGCCGGAAACTATTGCTCCGCGAAGTAAGCTATGCGGCCATCGAGAAGGAGTGCCTGGCAGTAGTATGGGCACTCAAGAAGTTACAACCATATTTGTATGGACGACCGTTTTCCCTCCTAATGGACCATAATCCCCTGGTGTTGCTTAATCGGGTCTCTGGAGACAACGCCAGATTACTACGGTGGAGTTTAGCCCTACAGCCTCTAGAATTCACCATCCACTACAGACTTGGCAAACAAAATGGTAACGCCGATGGACTAAGTCGACAAATGGAACTTGTACCAACCCCATAGACTTCAGTCATCCCCAAACCGATCAGTTAAGGATCAGACTGTGTATGCCGATCGCGTTGCTGAAATATATACGGAAATATATACGGAGATTTCAATTTTCCCCTACGCTGTATACAGCTGTACGCTTCTGAGACAGTACCGTTTTTCTGCTTTTTGAATTACGGTCAAATCCATACTGAGTGAGCGTCTCTGTGTGACTCCGGAAATATATACGGAGATTTCAATTTTCCCCTACACTGTATGCAGTTTACGCTTCTGAGACAGTACCGTTTTTCTGCTTTTTGAATTACGGTCAAATCCATACTGAGTGAGTGTCTCTGTGTGACTCCGGAAATATATACGGAGATTTCAATTTTCTCCTACACTGGATACAGCTGTACGCTTCTGAGACAGTACCGTCTTTTTGCTTTTTGAATTACGGTCAAATCCATACTGAGTGAGTGTCTGTGTGTGACTCTGGAAATATATACGGAGATTTCAATTTTCTCCTACACTGGATACAGCTGTACGCTTCTGAGACAGTACCGTCTTTTTGCTTTTTGAATTACGGTCAAATCCATACTGAGTGAGTGTCTGTGTGTGACTCTGGAAATATATACGGAGATGTCATGGGTGCATCGCCATGAAGATCGTCGCGATTGCACATTCTGACTTCTCACAGCTGAGCTGCTGTTTCTTTGTTTTTTGGTAATGAGAGAGTTAATTTTTCCTAGCTCTTTGCTAAGGCTAGGTGCAGCCTCGCCCGGCTGCTTTTGATTAAGTTCTAATTAGTTTCCTTTATATTTCTGCCAGTCTGGGTGTTAGACGCCGGTGAAAGCATTCATGTAGTTTAGCAGACTGGATCGGTTCTGAGAATATTTAAGCTAAGAGCTCCTTAGTTGTTTTTACTCTTACAGCTTATAGTTTTTCTCTGAGACCTTAGGTGTTCCTACTGTGTGTGAGTGTTGTATGTAAGACTTTATTTACTTTATTTCTTGTCTTTGTTGTTTGTCTTTCTGTTCATTAACCGTTACCTGTTCATTCCCTTTGGGGGTATTCAGGGTCCTTCTTAGGACTAGAATACAGTTGGCAGGGATTGATAGGAGACAGGGTTTACGCTGGTGGCCTGGACCTCTGTACCTTTAACAGTACCTCCAGGTTGAGGGATTAGTTAGGACCCCAGTTTAGGGTCAGCTTAGACCCCGGTCACCCTCTAGCCGGAGACAGCGTATAACGGATTCCGTTTTGACCCTCTGGACATTCTGTCAGGTAAATCTATGTTATCATATATCTATGCGCATGTTATATAGTATGTTGCCCTTTTGATATAGATTACTGACATAACATATATATATATCTGCTATACAGCGTGACATTTTCACCGGCCCAAGTAAAGATTCTCCCCAGCTGTCATGGATCCAGTAGCCCAGCTGGCCCGGCAGTTGCAGGGGTTGTCCATGGAATTTGCAGACATTAAGTCCAAGGTTTTGTCCCTCCCGGAGCAAACCAGATCTGAACCTAAGGTTGCTCTCCCGGACAGGTTCACTGGTGGGCGGGACAAATTTTTTACTTTCCGGGAGGCATGTAAATTGTACTTTCGGCTGCGGCCTCAGTCATCTGGGAGTGAAGAGCAGAGGGTGGGAATTGTTATCTCGCTCTTACAAGGGGACCCTCAATCTTGGGCGTTCTCTATTCCTCCAGGCTCCCCAGATCTCCAGTCAGTGGATCGATTTTTTACTGCCCTGGGTCTGGTATATGATGATCCGGATCGAGTCTCCCTTGCTGAAACAAGGTTACGTAAAATACGGCAAGGAAATCGTCCAGCGGAGGAATATTCTTCTGAGTTCCGTAGATGGGCAACAGATACTCAGTGGAATGACCCAGCTCTTAGGAGCCAGTTTTGTCAAGGGTTGTCTGACAAATTAAAAGATGTGTTGGCTCAGTATGATTCTTCTCCATCACTGGAGGCTGCTATGGCCCTCGCTATTCGCATTGATAGACGACTTCGGGGAAGACGCGAGGTAACTCCGCCCCCCATGATGACTCCACCTACTACTAAAGTCCCTTATACTGAGGTTCCCCTGGTCTGTTCTGAGGAACCCATGCAGTTGGGAGGGACATCATTTTGTAGGAGGGAATCGGCGGTGCGCCGCAAGACTAGAAGGTGTTTCTTTTGCGGGAGAGAGGGACATTTTGTTGGGGGGTGTCCATCCCGGACCTCTTTGAGCCAAGGAGTTAACCTGGGAGTGTGTATTTCGTCCCCAAATCCCTCTCAGTTTCTCGTGCCTGCGGAGGTGGTGATTGGTACTAGAACTGAGAGGATTTCTGTTTTTCTTGATAGTGGGTCCGGGGCTAATTTGGTGGACGCTCGGTTTGCCCAGGTGCATGGTATGCAACTGAGTGTATTGGCCAAACCGGTCCCTATACTCTCTATTGATTCTAGACCTCTTGGTCAAGGTAGCTTGGTACAAGCTGTTCATAACATAGATCTTCGAGTAGGGGCAATACATAAAGAGCAATTGTCTTGTTATGTGTTGGAGGGTCTACCTACTCCTATTGTGTTGGGACTTCCTTGGTTGGCTAAACATAACCCAGTGATTGATTGGCAATCCAGAAAGATAAGCCAGTGGGGTGAATTTTGCAAGAATAACTGCATGAGCACGGTCATCGGTGCGGTTGTGCCTAGGACTTTGTCTCCTTTTCTGGAGGACTTTGGGGAGATGTTCTCAGAGGAGGGGTGTAAAGAGTTTCCTCCTTATCGCGCATATGACTGCTCAATAAAGTTGCTTCCTGATGCCTTATCTCGTACTTTCCCAAGGGCCGGGAAGACGGATGATCCGGTTCCTATTCCTCAGGAGGGAGTTGTAGTGTCAGCTGTATGCTCTGAGCTTGAGGGGGAGGTATTGGGGGCTCAGGAGGACGCCCCTGTGGGACTTCCAGGGAGACTGATAGTTCCAGATCGCTTAAGACTGAAGATTACGGGGAACCGTTACAAACGGATGGCTGATAGGAGGAGAGTTTCTGGTCTAGATCTGAAGGTGAACGATCTGGTTTGGTTGTCTACCAGGAATATAAAACGTAAAGTTTCCTCCTGGAGGTTGGGTCCCAGATTCATCGGGCCGTACAGGATCAGTTCCATAATTAATCCTGTGGCATTTCGTCTGGACCTCCCTCCTACGTTTAAAATTCATAATGTGTTTCACAAGTCATTACTTAAAAAGTATGTGGCACCAGTTATACCGTCACCTCTACCTCCTTCAGTGGTGGTCAATGATAACGTGGAAATTCATGGGTCGAAAATCATTGACTCACGTCTCAGTCGCCGATCCCTTCAGTACTTAGTTCAGTGGAGGGGGTATTGTCCTGAGGAGGGGACGTGGGTCCCTGCGTCTGATGTTAACGCAGATCGATTGGTTCGGACCTTTCACACAACTCACCCGGACAGACCTGGTCATGAGGGTCCGGAGGCCCCTCGTAGAAGGGGGGGTAATGTCATGGGTGCATCGCCATGAAGATCGTCGCGATTGCACATTCTGACTTCTCACAGCTGAGCTGCTGTTTCTTTGTTTTTTGGTAATGAGAGAGTTAATTTTTCCTAGCTCTTTGCTAAGGCTAGGTGCAGCCTCGCCCGGCTGCTTTTGATTAAGTTCTAATTAGTTTCCTTTATATTTCTGCCAGTCTGGGTGTTAGACGCCGGTGTAAGCATTCATGTAGTTTAGCAGACTGGATCGGTTCTGAGAATATTTAAGCTAAGAGCTCCTTAGTTGTTTTTACTCTTACAGCTTATAGTTTTTCTCTGAGACCTTAGGTGTTCCTACTGTGTGTGAGTGTTGTATGTAAGACTTTATTTACTTTATTTCTTGTCTTTGTTGTTTGTCTTTCTGTTCATTAACCGTTACCTGTTCATTCCCTTTGGTGGTATTCAGGGTCCTTCTTAGGACTAGAATACAGTTGGCAGGGATTGATAGGAGACAGGGTTTACGCTGGTGGCCTGGACCTCTGTACCTTTAACAGTACCTCCAGGTTGAGGGATTAGTTAGGACCCCAGTTTAGGGTCAGCTTAGACCCCGGTCACCCTCTAGCCGGAGACAGCGTATAACGGATTCCGTTTTGACCCTCTGGACATTCTGTCAGGTAAATCTATGTTATCATATATCTATGCGCATGTTATATAGTATGTTGCCCTTTTGATATAGATTACTGACATAACATATATATATATCTGCTATACAGCGTGACAGGAGATTTCAATTTTCCCCTACACTGTATACAGCTGTACACTTCTGAGACAGTACCATTTTTCTGCTTTTTGAATTACGGTCAAATCCATACTGAGTGAGCGTCTCTGTGTGACTCCGGAAATATATATGGAGATTTCAATTTTCCCCTACACTGTATACAGTTGTACGCTTCTGATACAGTACCATATATCTGCTAGTATTTTTGTTACATTTTCCCAAACATGAGGAAGTATGGTGGAAGAGGCCGCGGACGTGGGCAGCCAGCTGGTACTGATGGTGGTGGTGGTGCATCTGCTGGTAGTGCCAAAAGCACATTAGCACCTAAGGCAGGAGGTGTTGAGCCTGAGTCATCGTCTGGCTCCAGAAGGCCTGGAAGGCTCCCTTTTCTGGGAGTAGGTAAACCGCTTTTAAAGCCGGAGCCTCAGGAACAGGTTTTGGCTTACATTGCCGAAACAGCCTCCAGCTCTATCGCCTCCTCTTCTGAAGTTTCAAAAAATGCAAGCACTGAGTCGTCAGTGCAGGCTCCTGGTCAGGAACAACACCTTTCCTTATGTCCTTCACCCCCACTAAAAGTGAAGGATGTGGCAGGCCACACTTCAGATTACTCCCTGGAGCTCTTTTCACATACCATGCCTGGGTTATCAAGTCAAATCCTGAATTCCCCAGTCCAAGATGAATATGACATGGAGTGCACTGATGCACAGCCACTGCTATATAATTCTGCTGGTACATTCACCCAGAGCACTACATTGCCCTCGCAGTCTACTGAGCCAGAATCTGACTCTGATGAAACTCAGGTGCCCCTTCCCGCATACTATACCACCTTACACGGTGACACAGAGGAAGGTGCAGATGAAATTGAAGAGGAGGTGATGGATGACCCAGTTGTTGACCCGGATTGGCATCCATTGGGGGAAGAGGGTGTCGCTAACAATAGCTCAGAAGAGGAGGAAGATCCGCAGCAGGCATCGACATCGCAGCTGTGGTTATCTGGCAGACCCGTAGCAGTCCCAAAAGGTGTTAAAAAAACAAAAAGAGTTGCAGGACAGCTTGGCCAGATGGTCAAATTAGCACAGCGTACAAGCCCTGAAAATTTATTCCATAGTATGAAGAGTGCAGTGTGGCACTTTTTGACCAAAATCCTATTGATGAGGCAAAGGTTATCTGTAAGAAGTGCGGAAGGACCTTTAGCCGAGGGAAAAATATCCGAAATTTAAATACCAGTTGCATGCTTAGACATTTAAACACCATGCACTTGCAAGCGTGGACGGACTACAAAACCTCAGGTAGCACATGTGCACCTGCTCCGACTGAAGTTAGCCAGCAATGCTACATCGCTTCCCCACTGTAAGCCCACCGGTTAACACACCACCAGCAAGAAATGTTGAGGTGTCGTCGCAAGGCCAAAGCAGTCAGGGAATCCAAATGTTTTGCCAACGAAAGACTGAATCTAGGCCATCACCACCACCATCACCAACCCCCTCTCAGTTCGCCATGTCCACCACTAGTTTCCCCCATATGCTCTCAAGTCCAGCTCACCCTAGCAGACACTGAGTAGGACAAGAAAGTACTCATCCTCTCATCATGTTGCCAAACTGATCTCATTAGAGATGATGCCCTTCCGTTTGGTTGAAAGCGCTGCGTTCCGAGAGCTCATGGCCTACGATGTCCCACGCTATGACCTACCCAGTCGGCACTTCTTTGCTAGAAAAGCCATACCTGAACTCCACATGCATGTGAAAGACCGCATTGTGCATGCACTCAAACAATCGGTGAGTGGAAAGGTGCACCTCACAAAAGATGCATGGGCCAGTAGGCATGGCCAGGGCCGTTACGTGTCCATCTCTGAGCACTGGGTTAATGTGGTGGATGCAGGGTCCACAAGGGACAGCGGCGTTGGGACAGTGCTGCCTAGCCCACGGTATAGGCAACAGTTGGCTGTAGGCGTTCGACCCTCCTCCTCCAGAAGCGAAAGCTCGTCGACAGAGCGCAGTCGCATGAGCACTCCATCCGCAGCTGGCAGTGTTGCACACGAGGTGTCTCGCTATCGAACAGCTAGTGGTAAGCGTCAGCAGGCTGTTTTAAAAATGATTTCTTTGGGCGACAACAGACACACCGCGGAGGTACTGGCCGACTACTTGCAGCGAGAAACATGGCTGGGCAGTCTACATCTTGAGCCAGGCAAGGTAGTCAGTGATAACGGGTGTAATTTTGTGGCGGCCATAGCCCTGTCAAAACTCAGACACATACCTTGCCTGGCTCACACCTTGAACCTGGTGCAGTGCTTCATAAATAATTATCCTGAGTTACCAGCCCTGCTCCATAAGGTATGAAGACTGTGCTCGCACACCCGTCGCTCGCCCGGAGACTCCAGTCGTATGCAGAGGCTGCAGCGATCGCTCCACCTCCCCAAGCACCGCCTAATCATAGACGTTGCAACAAGGTGGAACTCCACCATGCACATGGTTGAGAGGATGTGCGAACAAAGGCAGGCTGTAATGCATTTGTGGGAGGATACACGGGCAGGCACTTTGAGGGCAGACATCGAGTTGTCGGGTGTGCAGTGGTCAAAGTTGAAAGACCTTTGTAAAGTCCTTCAGTGTTTTGAGGAATGCACACGGCTGGTAAGCGCAGGCGATGCCATCATAAGCATGAGCATCCCTCTTATGCGTCTGCTCATGCAAACTTTGACGCACATTAAGGATCAGGCGTCTGCAGCGGAGGAGGAGAGGAGGAGTAGGGAAGCCTTGATGACATTCAGCCATTGTCTGCTCAGGGAATTGTCCTGGGTGAGGTGGAGGAAAAGGAGGAGGATGAGGGGGATAATTATTTTGGGGAGGAGGATGCTTCTCGGGGGCAAGAGAAAATGTTGGCTTGCCAAGGTCAGGTACAGGGTTTGTGCGTCACTGGAGGGATGTGGATTTGTCAGAAAGTGCTCCTCCACCCACCACTGGCAGTGCATCATTGACACCTTGAACATTGGCCCACATGTGTGATTATGTCTTGCGGATCCTAAAAAGGGACCCCCGCATTGCCAAAATTATGAAGGATGACTACTGGTTGGCCAGCATCCTCGATCCACACTATAAAGGCAAATTACAGAACATCATGCCACAGGAGAATCTAGAGCTAATATTGGCGAACAAACAAGCAACTCTGGTAAACCGTTTGTTAGAGGCATTCCCAGCACACAGCAGCGGTGCAGGTTCTACCACGAGCTGTACTGGGCCAAATGGAAGAGGTGTTCGTGGTGCTCACAGCCAAAGTGGCGTTGGAGACAGAGGTTTCATGACCATGTTGTGGACTGATTTCTCAAGTATTACTCACACGACTGGTAATACTGAATCGATTGCAACAGACAGGAGACAGCAGTTGTCAACTATGGTTCAAAATTAGCTCTCCTCCCCTATCGTTGTTCTCCCTCACAGTTCATTCCCCTTTGACTACTGGGCCTGTAACCTGGACACCTGGCCTGAATTGGCACAATATGCCTTACAGGAGCTTGCTTGCCCTGCTGGTAGTGTGCTATCAGAAAGTCTTCAGTGCTGCTGGATCAATCCTGACAGAAAAAAGGACCCGGCTGTCGACCCAAAATGTTGGTGATCTCACCTTCATTAAAATGAACCATGCCTGGGTTTCAAAGGATTTTGTACCACCTTCCCCTGACGACACATAGATTGCCAACAAAATGGCTCGCTTTGTCCCCCCCTTCCTCCGACTTCTCCAATTCCTCCATTTGCAGCTGCTGAACGTCCAGCCTACACCTCAACATATGCCAGTTTTTCCACCTCCCTAACTGGGCTGTACCCCCCCCCCAGGGCCAGCTTCAGCACCTGGCGCACCCGGGCAAGTGCCGGGACCCTGAGCAGGTGGGGGGCCCACGAGTGGGCCCTCCCTGCTTGCTCAGGGCCCCAGCACTTGCAATACTTACCTCTCCCTGCTCCACCGCTGTGACGTCTTCCGTGTTTCCTAACAGTGACATTCAGGTCCGAGAGCACAATGACGTCACATCTGTGCACCCTCTGCCTGAACAGTCACAGTGCAGAGAGCTGGTAGATGGCGACGCTGAGGAGTCCAGAGTAGAGCAATGCCTAGCGAGGAGAGGTTTTTCATTTTTTTAATGTTTGGAGCAATATATGGGGAGCATTACACCATGTTCCAAATTATTATGCAAATGATATTTTTCTCTGATTTTCCTAAGTGGTTGGTGCAAATGACAGTCAGACTAATAAAAGTCATCACCCGTTAGAGTATACATCGAATTTTATTGAAGAAACCTCCCAATGATAACAGTATAATCTCCAAAATGGAAAAAAACTCAAAATGCACTGTTCCAAATTATTAGGCACAGTAGAATTTCTGAACATTTGATATGTTTTAAAGGACTGAAAATGCTCATTTGTGGAATTTGCAACATTAGAAGGTCACATTCACTGAACAAAAAAGCTATTTAACTCCAAAGCATACTAACAGGCCAAGTTACATGTTAACATAGGAACCCTTCTTTGATATCACCTTCACAATTCTTGCATCCATTGAACGTGTGAGTTTTTGGAGAGTTTCTGCTTGTATTTCTTCCTCCCAGAGCTGCAGGTTTGATGTGAACTGCCTCCCACCCTCATAGATCTTTTGCTTGATGATACTCCAAAGGTTCTCTATAGGGTTGAGGTCAGGGGAAGATGGTGGCCACACCATGAGTTTATCTCCTTTTATGCCCATAGCAGCCAATGACTCAGAGGTATTCTTTGCAGCATGAGATGGTGCATTGTCATGCATGAAGATGATTTTGCTCCTGAAGGCACGTTTCTGCCTTTTATACCATGGAAGAAAGTTGTCAGTCAGAAACTCTATATACTTTGCAGAGATCATTTTTACACCTTCAGGAACCTTAAAGGGCCCTACCAGCTGTTTCCCCATTATTCCGGCCCAAAACATGACTCCACCTACTTGCTGACGTCGCATCCTTGTTGGCACATGGTGGCCATCCACCAACCATCCACTACTCCATCCATCTGGATCATCCAGGGTTGCTCGACACTCATCAGTAAACAAGACTGTTTGAAAATTAGTCTTCATGTATGTATGGGCCCACTGCAACTGTTTCTGCTTGTGAGCACTGTTTAGGGGTGGCTGAATAGTAGGTTTATGCACCACAGCAAGCCTTTGAAGTATCCTACACCTTGAGGTTCGAGGGACTCCAGAGGCCCAGCAGCTTCAAATATCGGTTTGCTGGTTTGTAATGGCTTTTTAGCAGCTGCTCTCTTAATCCGATGAAGTTGCCTGGCAGAAACCTTCCTCATTCTGCCTTTATCAGCACGAACACGTCTGTGCTCAGTATCAGCAACAAACCTGTTCACAGTACGATAATCACGCTTAAGTTTTCGGGAAATATCTAATGTTTTCATCCCTTGACCAAGGCATTGCACTATTTGATGCTTTTCAGCAGCAGAGAGATCCTTTTTCTTTCCCATGTTACTTGAAAACTCTGGCCTGCTTAATAGTGTGGAACATCCAGTTTTCCTTTTATTGGGCTCACATGGCAAACTAATTATCACAGGTATCTGAGATTGATTTCAGTGATCCAAAGAACCGTGAGACACAATACCATCAATGGGTTTCATTTACAAAAAAAAAACAAAAAAACACTATGGCACTTAAACCAATTTGCCTAATAATTTGGAACATGGTGTATACACTGGAGAATTATATATGGGGCCCATCATACACTTGAGCATCATAGATAGGGCCCATTATACACTGGAGCATTATATATGGGGCACATCATACACTGGAGCATTATAAATAGGGGCCATCATACACTGGAGCATCATATATGGGGCCCATTATACACTGGAGCATCATATGGGGCCCATTATATATGGCGCATCATATGGGGCACATTATATATGGAGCATCACATGGAGCCCATTATATATGGAGCATTATATATGGGACCATTATATTTGGAGCATTATATGGGGCTCATCATACCCTGGAGCATCATATATTGGGCCCATCATATACTAGAGGATCATATAAGGTTCATTATATATGGGGCATCATATAAGGCCCTTTATACATGGAGAATCATATGGAGCACATATGGGGCCTATTCTGTATGGAGCATTATATGGAGCCCATTCTGTATGGAGCAATATATGGGGCCCATCATATACTGTATGGAGCTTTATATGTGACTCATTATACTGTATGGAGCAATATGTGGGGCTCATTATACTCTATTGGGACCATCCTATACTGTATGGCACATTATATGGGTACCATTATATACTGGAGCATTATGTGGAACTCATCATATACTGTATGGAACATTATATGGGACCAATTCTGTATGGAGCAATATATGGGGCTCATTATTCTGTATGGCGCACTATGTGGTGCCCATAATACTGTATGGATGACTATACTGTCTCGGTTTTTGAGCTATTGTAGAATTTACAATAGATATCACTCATGTAATGTAAGAAGTGAAGTATTTGGCATTGCACTATACCCATATTTCTCTGCCGTATCGGAGCATCATGAATTGTGGTCTGTGTTAAAGGGGCCCACTGAGATTCTTTCACCCGGGGCCCACAAAAACCTAGAGAAAGCCTTGCCCCCCCACAACTTTAGCCAAATAACACCCCAGTTTTCAATGCGTTACTATTATTATAAAGTAAATTAAGGTTGACAAGCTTAAGTAATTTGAATCAGGGTGGATTTGATTTAAATCAAACTGATTTAAATCACGATTTAAATCACTAGTCAGTAAGGCTTGATTTAAATCAGTGATTTAAATCAAAGTTTCTACCAGACCGGTATATCTAATTTCATCATGTGCGATACGCCCCAGACTGGTGTATCTAATTTCATCAAGTGCGATATGCCCAGACCGGTGTATCTAATCCCATAATGCGATACACTACACTCAGCCCTGTATCTAGATACATGCAGTGTGTCATGTGCTGTGAATAATCCCAGTGTGTGATACTCTCCACGTATCTGTGCTCAGTTTATAATACAGCGAGCAGCATGGACTAACAGAATAGATGCTGCCGGTCGTCCTCAGTGACAGCCTACTTGTCAGTATCACTGGCAGTCCCCAACAAAATGGCTCCGCTCTGTGAGCCTAAACTACATCCTCTGTTATTACAAACACCTAGTAACGGAGGAGAGAAGTCACACGTGATCATTTTCTTGTCTGCTTGCCCTTCCTCCTCCTCACACTTAGATTCACATTCTTCTTGTGTTGTGCAGATCTATTCCACTCCAAACAATCAGAAACATTGTCTAACTTCTTGGACTTGGCACTAAAGGGGTTGATTCTGTATTCATAGGTTTGTAGAACAATAGGATTAAGGTCTTTTTCTCAACTCTGTTCATGTTGTAACATTTTTGCCGTGAAGAAGAGGCTGGAGTCAAATTCCGCTTTGAGAACTGCGTAAGTAAAGCGAGCGTCTGTGATAACATAGGAGAGAAACTGCCCACTAATCCTACAGAAACCTCTGGAAGAGCATGGCATTGTGAATGTTACACATATACAGCCTTTTTTTGATTAAACCAGAACTCTGGGTGACATGTTTAAACATAGTTCCAAAATGGAACAGGGCAACTCTCTATCATTTAATATACCACAAAGAATTAGAGCTTCCAGCCCAAATAGAGACATGATGCAATAATATATATAAAAGATACAAACTTTATTTAACAAATATTACTAAAATGTTCACAATATTGTAAATTTAAGATGAGAGGTACAATGGTGAGTAGGAAGATATAAACACCTGTCGCACAAAAAATCAGCACATCTGAATCCAAAAAGTGGTCTATCAAGCACAGTATATCAGATAATGTTGAAATAAATCAGTCAATTTAGTATCCGGACAGGAAAACAATATATATTCCCAAAGTGGGGTAATATATCATTCCATATAATATGTGGGATAATTAATCCATCATATCCTGCCTGGAGCATAAATGTGCCAAAGAGTAAGACACACTGCCCCCCGAGGAAGCTCAAGGAGCGAAACGTGCGTCGGGGCACGTACCTGGTCCGTTACATTTCCCCAATATGGGTAAGCACTTTCCAGCATCTTTTTCCGCAGCTGACATGGCACCTCACAGGAGCTGGTAGATGTGTGGGGGGGATTTTCTTTCTTTTTTCTGTCCCCCTCTTCTCTCTAATGCCATATCAGATCTATCTGTCTTACTCTTTGGCACATTTATGCTCCAGGCAGGATATGATGGATTAATTATCCCACATATTATATGGAATGATATATTACCCCACTTTGGGAATATATATTGTTTTCCTGTCCGGATACTAAATTGACTGATTTATTTCAACATTATCTGATATACTGTGCTTGATAGACCACTTTTTGGATTCAGATGTGCTGATTTTTTGTGCGACAGGTGTTTATATCTTCCTACTCACCATTGTACCTCTCATCTTAAATTTACAATATCACATATACAGCCTTTATTGTACTGAGTTAAACAACTCAGCTTTATCTCATGATGGAAGAACCTTTGGATGGTAAAATATTTTCCTCAAAAAGCAGTTTATTGAAAAAAATCCAATTTAAATAAAAAAAATCCGATTTAAATCAAAAAAATCCGATTTTTTTGATTTTTTTAAAAAAATCATTGATTTTTATCCACCCTGATTTGAATTGATGTAGTTGGCATTGAAATGGGCACTGTAATGTAGGTGTGTTTACTGTCCTCCACTGACTGGCGACTTTTCTTCCCCATTGACTTGTATTGGGGTCGGTTCGAGTTTCAGTCGGACCTTCGACTTTTTCCGTTAGTCGGCCGATTTAGCTTTCCCAAAAGTCGAGTGGTCCGAAACCCTACTCGACCCTCCCAGAGCCAAAGTCGCTCATCTCTAGTAATGATTATAATGCTTTTGGTTTTACTAGTGTATGAACTTATAATGTGGAGTTATATGTGAAATGTGCGGGGTACATCAGATTATAAAAGTGTGTTATGTTAACAGGGTATAAACTAATTTGTAGTCATTTGTGGACCTGTGATAAACTTTGAAGCAATCCTTAATGCAAAGGCCAGGTTTCTCAGGGCAGATTTCACAATGGTAAATTGTGTCCTTTTGGATTCTCCTCTTGGAGCATACTCTGCACCATTTTTGTGATAGTCCTGTCCTCGCTGTTTGGGGAACCTGTCCTGGGAAATGTTGACCTGGGACAATATGGGCACTATCAGTTTCAGAAGTACTGGGACCCTCACCTCCCTGAGTGCCAAACATTAGGGCCTTGATGACTTCCTCCTGAAACTGAAGGAAGGTCCCCTGCAGATCAGAACAACACAAAATCATTGTACATTGCCATATGTATCTGTACAATGTGCACAATGTGCACGGCCAATTTTTTGTACCATACTTTTGCTTTTCACTTGGCACTTTATGGTTTGAGGACTTGATCTGAAAGATCTACATCCCCATGTACTGATTGTAATCTAAGACACAATCTGGCTTTGGGACTTGTGTTGTGGTACCACAAACAGTGACAAGGGAACTTGTTGTCACTGTGTATAGTTATACTTGACCACCAGAATGTTGTCGCTACATTGGGCTCTGCTTTCGCCCTTTCTCAGCATTTGCACAATTAGCGGTTTAGGGAGGCCTTGCTGATTTTTTCTCATGGTGCCACATGCAACTGTACCTCTGGCAGCGAGGGTCTTGAAGAGCTGGATGTTGGTGTAAAAGTTATCAATGTAGAGGTGATAACCCTTATCCAGCAGTGGGTGCAGCAATTTCCACACAATTTTCCCACTTAACCCCAGGATGGGGAGGAATTCAGGGGTGTTTATCTGGGTGTCCTTCCCTCATAGACCCTAAATCTGTGGGTGTACCCTGAGGTACTCTCACACAGTTTGCAGTTTTATTCCATGCCTCGACCTCTTACTGGGCAGGTATTGTCGGAATTTTAGCCTCCCTTTGAAATGATCCAGAGATTTATATAGTGATGTCCCTCTGGGGTGTGTAAAGGTACTGTCTATCACTATCACCAGAACGTTGGAGTAATCCACAAAGCGCTCTGGAACAATGGATGGGGGTGCAGTTTTCCGTTTTCATTTATTGCTGAGGTGATGTTGTGGCCACCAATCGGAGCTGAGGGGCGTTACTAAAGAAAACCTAGTCCCGTCTGCGCCACTGACATATGAGTCGCCAACGAGGTCGCTCGTCGTTCATAAAGGGTGTCAAACTCAGCAATTCAGGCTCACCAGCGGGACGCCAACGATCAAAATACGGCCCAGAACGTTCGTGCACGATCAGCGACATCGCCGCAGGGGGCAACATCGCTGCTACATGTCACACACAGCGACGACGCTGACGATGTCGCTGCTGCGTCATAAAATCGGTGTCGCTTAAGCGATATCGGTAGCGATCTCGCCTAGTGTGACAGCACCTTAACTCTCAGCAAATCTTTTGCTGAAGCATTCAACCACTGGCCGAATTTTATATAGATGATCAAAGTTCGGATCGTCTCGTGGAGGACACTGCGCATTATCACTATAATGCAAAAATTTTTGGATCGCTTCAAATTGTGTCCTAGTCATGGCCATGCGGAATATCTGTACTGTAGAGAATATCAGTGCTCCAGTATTACCGAAGCTCTGGTTTTCTGACTATGCCCATATGCAGCACAATTCCCCAAAATGCCATAATCTCTGCTGCATTTACAGGGGTCCATCTGACGTATGATGACGTGGGATTTGGGGTGTAAAATTGATGGGCATACAGGTTTGTCTGGGCCACCATAACATTTATTATTTCCTTGCTGAAAAAGAATTTGACAAAGTCAATTTCAGTGAGGCCTTTAACATCAAACTGGATTCCCGGGCTGCCGATAAAATCGGGCTGATAATTTTCGGGGGGGTACAATCCATAAGGGGTCGAGTGCTGCAGGAGTTGCCTGGGTCCTAGGGCACCTTACTGGGGCCCTTCCTCACTAGATGAGGAGGAATGTGGGATCTTCCTCACTGCCTGAGTCCATGTCGGAGGCAAGGAAGGCATAAGCCTCCTTTGGTGAATCGTGTCTTCTTGACGAATGCTCCAACTTTTCTTTCCCAAAACCTGGGGATGTGTGTGTAAGTGGTGCTTTACACGTGTAATGTGTGGGGCTTCTGTATAGGGTACTATTTATTATTAAAAAAAAAACAGGAAAAAAAAGTTGAGAGAAAAAATGCAGAAGAAACAAGAAAAACATGAAAAGAAAAATCAGATGTAAAAAAGTTTGTATGAAAAAAAAGACATTCACTACACTAATGCCCTCCCTATAAACTTACCCGACGCAACTAATTATTTTTTTTACAAAAGAAAAACGGACGTAACCAGTAATGCGACGCCACCTATCCTAATCCACTAGAAATTACCCGTCAATAGAAGGGTTTTTTTTATGCAACAAAAAAAAAAAGCCGCTACCTCCCTACCTATAAAACTACTGTTTTTTTTTTTTCTCTAAAACAAGGTCGGAAGTCACCAAACACTGACGCCGGCTATACTAACACGTTACATATAAAACTACTCTGTACGATTTTTTTTTCTCTGAAAGATCGGTTGTCACTAACACTGTGACGCCGGCTTCGCTACCTTGCTACCGCTAAAACTACGCTGTACTAGCTACTGTTATTTCTTTCTAAAAAAAATAAAATCAGACGTCGCTTACACTGCAGCGTACACTACGCTATCTAGCTGAAAAAGAAAGTCCCGTGGCGCAGTATCTGGTCAGCAGCGACACTAACCAGAGCGCTGCGGACACAGGAAGAGCACGAATGCTCTGCACAGGACACCGCACACGAAAAAAAGGCGCAAAAAAAGTGCACTAAAAACTCAATTGGAAGGGGGAGTGTGGATTACTGGAACAGGGATGGGGGGCTGGGACAGGGATAGGGGAGGTGCTGCTGCTGTGATCACAGATGAGTCACACAGCAGACAGCACACAGCACAGCAGAGATCACATGAGGATCACACAGGAGGCAGGAGATCGTAGGGGGATCACACTGGCCACCAATGAATCTCTCTCCCAGGTAACAGAGGGGCTAGAGAACCGCTCTGCACACAAAATCTGAGACAAAGATAGCGTGCAGGTCGGTGATCGTTATTTTAGATTAACCCCTTTGATGCTGATTAGCTAAACAATAGTTTCTGGCCATTTAGCGCCAAAGGGGTTAAACAGTTGAGCTGATGTCGCGATCACCCCACCCATTGTGGCAGCTGTTTTTTTTATTTGTTTTATTAAATTTGACATAATGCTGTGATTGGCTGGTCAGATTTGACCAGCCAATCACAGCGATCGCTGATGTAGGGGGGCGGTGCAGCCCCTCCAGGACTATGTGCATCTTTACCCAGTCACCGCGCGATGCAGCACGGTGACCGGAAATAGCGGCGCCATACTAGTACTGCTCTCGGCATGAATGCACCTCCCACACAGCAGTACTAGTACTGCGCATGTCGCAAAGGGGTTAATATGGTTAGTCATATTGGACTGCTATTATTTTGAACAGTACTGTATATCTCTAAGCTGTGCGTGGCTGATGGCTGTAATATATATTTACAGGAGATGTGCTGGCATGGTTCGAGCCCTGGTTTCATGGATTCACTCCTCATCATAAATTTCATTACTTTTTCAATCCTAATTAATTCAGATTACTGCACAATCTCTCCTGAAATGGGGAGCGCTAAGGCCGGCGTCACACACAACGACAAAAAATCGGTCCGTTTTAGACGGTCGATTGTCGGATCAAAATGTAAACATCACACATCCTTCTGGCATCCGATTTTCCTTCAAAGATGCGATTTAGTCGCATGTGTGTGTACCTTGTAACATCCGATTTTCATCCGACTTGCGAGATTTTCTCGCAGGCTTGCAAAACTGACATATAATGGATCCAAAAGAATAGTATTTCAATCACAAAAAAAAGAATAGATATATACACATAGAACACATATATATATATACATGTCATTGTGACATATATATACATATATTTATAGTTCCTAGACTTCTGCATACTGTTATAGCCGCTAATTCAATTGCCGGCTTTTGTGAAATCACAGAAGCCGACATGAAATGATACATTGTTTCCACACAATTAACCATGTCATTTCCTGTATTTTGATATTTGTTTAGAACTTACAATTACATGAGTGTATTTGTGCAAAATTTCAGACATGTAGGGGTTAATTAAAGGTGTAATTTTGTTGAAAAAAAATGCGTGGGCTCCCGCTGTATTTTCTCCACCAGACAGACAAAGCAAGCGAGTGGGGGCAGATAATAACAGCCTAGGGAGGGTACATTTTTTGTGCCCCCCCTGGCTACTAACATCTGCCCCCAGACACCCCAGAAAGGGCAAATCTATAATTAAATTCGCCCTTTCTGGCACTTTGCCCGTCTATTCCCATTGCCCTGTAGCGGTGGCGAATGGGTTAATAATCTCACCTTAATGTCACCTTAGTATTGAAAGGTGACCTTAAGGCAGGTTAATAATTGAGAGCTGTCAATTAGACAACTATCAATTATTAATCCTATTGTATGATAGAAAAATCAAACACACACAGTTTAATAAAAAAGAAGTTTAATGAAATAATCACACAGTTTTTGACAATATTTATTTTCCTGCTAAAACCATTTCCTGTAATAAAAATAAAATAAAAAAGCAAAATGATTCTTACCAATCCGAAGTACAGTCAGGTCCCACGCTGTAATCCATCAGAAAGGGTTAACAGGTTACAGGTCGCAGAGAGCTAATAATGCTGTCTCAGACCTGTATTCCCCTGAATGAATCGGTTACTCTCCCAGCGAAAGGAGACGAATAGATTCATGAATGGAGCTTAATTGATTTATTGCCACTTTCACTTGAGTGACCTGACCTAAGGTGAAAGTGGATACAATCAATTAAGCTTCATTCATGAATCACATCCTCTCCTGTCAGCAGGAGATAAGCTCATTCATTCAGGAGCTATCAGATGAGCACGCAGGATTACTTGCGCTGCTTATCTGATTGCTAGTTAACCCTTTGTGAAGGATTACATCGTGGGACGTGACAGATTGCCAGATAGGTAAGAATAATGTTGTTTTATTATTTTATATTTATTTTAGAAGAACAAGGGCTTCGAACGGATTAAAAATATGTGTTTTTATTTCATTAAAATTATTTATTCTTAAAGTGTGTGTGTGTTTTTTTATTTACTTCAATAGGATTAATAATTGATAGTTGTCTAATTGACAGCTCTCAATTATTAACCTGCCTTAAGGTCACCTTTCAATACTAAGGTGACATTAAGGTGAGATTATTAACCCATTCGCCACCGCTACAGGGCAATGGGAATAGACGGGCAAAGTGCCAGAAAGGGCGAATCTAATTAGAGATTTGCCCTTTCTGGGGTGTCTGGAGGCAGATGTCAGTAGCCGGGGGGGCACAAAAAAAAAGTACCCTCCCTAGGCTATTATTATCTGCCCCCACTCGCTTGCTTTTTCTGTCTGGTGGAGAAAATACAGCGGGAGCCCACGCATTTTTTTGTCAACGAATTTACACCTTTAATTAACCCCTACATGTCTGAAATTTAGCACAAATACACTCATGTAATTGTAAGTTCTAAACAAATATCAAAATACAGGAAATGACATGGTTAACTGTGTAAATCAAGAAAGGCACATCCAGCCCATGAATGGCAGTGCTTCCCGGGACTCACATCCAAAGATGATATTTCATATTTTTTTATTTAATAAGTTAAAACTTATTAAATAAAAAAATATGAAATATCATCTTTGGATGTGAGTCCTGGGAAGCGCTGCCATTCATGGGCTGGGTGTGCCTTTCTTGATTTACTCATCCTGTGTGAGCCTGAATCTGGCTCTTTCACTTGGATCCACCCGAGGCAAGCTGCAAGCCCTGTCTATTGAAAAGTATCCCAGAAGGATTTTTGAGGATACACAATCTAAAGCCATATTAGTCTTCTATCAGGTGAGTGCATAAAATTGTGCACACTCCAAAGACTATAATATTGTTTTTACGCACTTAGGGCGCCGCGATTTGTCTATTCTTCTCTCCCAAACAGGGTTTTTTTTTGTTTTTTTTTTTGTATATGGTTAACTGTGTGGAAACAATGTATCATTTCATGTCGGCTTCTGTGATTTCACAGAAGCCGGCAATTGAATTTGCGGCTATTACAGTATGTAGAAGTCTAGGAAATATAAATATATATATATATACATGTCACAATTACATATATATATATATATATATGTATTCTATGTGTGTATATCTATTCTTTCTAGTCTTTATTAAAGCTGTCAGTGTGATTTTACAGTATAGCCGGGGATGAATTGCCGGCTTTTCTAAAGGACACCGATGCGATTTCATCGCAAGTCACACATGCAGTCCGTTTGTAATCAGATTTTTCATCGCTCCCATAGACTTGCATTGGCGATAGTCGACCCACAATCGGTGACAATCGCAGCATGCTGCGATTGCACACGGACGTTTAAAACGGACCATAAAAAATCTGATACTGGGAGCTGCTCCATAGATTAACATAGGGCAGACTGCAATACGATTTTTCATCGCATTGCAGTCGTCCGATTCTGTCGCCAGTGTGACGCCGGCCTAATACTTTCTCTACTCTTCTGGTGCAACTTCAGTTTATTGTTGGAGCTCTCTCCTCATACAAGTTGTTTGTTGAGGAAAATTTTCATTTTGTATGATTTGTGGTGGAACTCGGTTTGGATGTGCCCGTCAGTCTTTTGATATTAGTATACTTAATAATATACTTAATGATATTAGTATACTTAATATAATACATATAAATGTAGGCTTTAGCCCAAGAGCGGATTCACACAGGCAGGTTCCCAGCAACAAGAATCACCTTAAGGCTGGGGTCAGACTTGTGAGAAACTTGCACGAGTCTCGCATGTCAATGCCCGTCATAGAAATACATGCAGCTGCACGCTCCTGTCCGAGTGCCGGCGGCAGTGCCGGATATTGACATGCGAAACTCGTGCGAGTTTCTCACAAGTCTGACCCCGGCCTTACGTTGATGCTGGGTACACATAAATTGGACAATTTATGCGCTCAGTATTCTTAATTTTTCTAATTTTCTAGAGCAGTAATGCAATTTAAATTTCATATATTTCATATTTCCATGCTGTGGTGCTACAGAGTGCTACTTTATCTGTTTGTTATGTATGGAGATGGCTGCTCTTAGTAAGCACCTGTTCACACCTGTTTTCTGTTTGGATGTGCCGGTCAGTATTTTGATATTGTCATTTTTACAGACAGTTTAAGTAAAAATGTTAAAAAATATAAATTTCATGGATATTTTATTCAAAAATAATTGGTTTTACTTTTAGCAGATGACTGTACCAGGAGATCAGAGGGACAGCGGACATCTTCAATTTTTAAATCCAATGACCTTGAGATCCCACAGGATACAACTGAAGTGACTGCCATTACTCCAGATATATCATCATCCATTCACAGCAAAGATCAATCATCTGATCCATTGAAACAGGTCCTGTCTTCTGATTCATTACCAACTACTGAGGAAAATCAAAGTCACAAAATAAGCATTAAAAAACGAAATGCTCCTAAAGCAAAGAAGCCATTTTCACATTCAGAATATGGAAATAGTTTTCCCTTGAAAAGTCTTTTCTTGAACATCAAACAATTCAGATATCAGAGAATAGATTTGCTTGTTCCAATTGTGGAAAAGGAAAATGTTTTAACCAGAAATCATATTTAGTTAAGCACCAGAGATCCCACACAGATGAGAAGCTTTTTTCATGTTCAGAATGTGGGAAATGTTTTAACTGGAAACAGGATCTTGATAGCCACAAGAGAACTCACACAGGGGAGAAGCCTTTTTCATGTTTAGAATGTGGGAAATGTTTTATAAGGAAATCAAGGCTTGCCATCCATCAAAGAACTCACACAGGGGAAAAGCCATTTTCATGTTCAGAATGTGGAAAAAGTTTTAACCAGAAACAGCATCTTGATACCCACCAGAGAACCCACACAGGGGAGAAGCCATTTTCATGTTCAGAATGTGGAAAATGTTTTAACCAGAAACAGCATCTGTATGCCCACCAGAGAACCCACACAGGGGAGAAGCCTTTTTCATGTTCAGAATGTGGGAAATGTTTTAACTGGAAACAGGATCGTGATAGCCACAAGATAACTCACACAGGGGAGAAGCTTTTTTCATGTTTAGAATGTGGGAAATGTTTTATAAAGAAATCAAGGCTTGCCATCCATCAAAGAACTCACACAGGGGAGAAGCCATTTTCATGTTCAGAATGTAGAAAATGTTTTAACCAGAAACAGCATCTTGATACCCACCAGAGAACCCACACAGGGGAGAAGCCATTTTCATGTTTAGAATGTGGAAAATGTTTTAACCAGAAACAGCATCTTGATACCCACCAGAGAACCCACACAGGGGAGAAGCCTTTTTCATGTTCAGAATGTGGGAAATGTTTTAACTGGAAACATGATCTTGATAGCCACAAGAGAACTCACACAGGGGAGAAGCCTTTTTTATGTTTAGAGTGTGGGAAATGTTTTATAATGAAATCAAGGCTTGCCATCCATCAAAGAACTCACACAGGGGAGAAGCCATTTTCATGTTCAGAATGTGGAAAATGTTTTAACCAGAAACAGCATCTTGATACCCACCAGAGAACCCACACAAGGGAGAAGCCATTTTCTTGTTCAGAATGTGGAAAATGTTTTAACCAGAAACAGCATCTTGATGCCCACCAGAGAACCCACACAGGGGGGAAGCCTTTTTCATGTTTAGAATGTGGGAAATGTTTTAACTGGAAACACGATCTTGATAGCCACAATAGAACTCACACAGGGGATAAGCTTTTGTCATGTTTAGAATGTGGGAAATGTTTTAAAAAGAAATCAAGGCTTGCCATCCATCAAAGAACTCACACAGGGGAGAAGCCATTTTCATGTTCAGAATGTGGAAAATGTTTTAACCAGAAACAGCAGCTTGATACTCACGAGAGAACCCACTCAGGGGAGAAGCCATTTTCATGTTCAGAATGTGGAAAATGTTTTAACCAGAAACAGCATCTTGATACCCACCAGAGAACCCACACAGGGGAGAAGCCTTTTTCATGTTCAGAATGTGGGAAATGTTTTAGCCAGAAACAGGATCGTGATAGCCACCATAGAACTCACACAGGGGAGAAGCCTTTTTCATGTTCAGAATGTGGGAAATGTTTTAGACAAAAACAGCAGCTTTATAGACACCAGAGAACCCACACAGGGAAGAAGCCTTTTTCATGTTCAGAATGTGGGAAATGTTTTAGCCAGAAACAGGATCTTGATAGACACCAGAGAACCCACACAAAAGAGAAGCCATTTTCATGTTGAGAATATGGAAAATGTTTTCAACAGAAAGGGCGTCTTAGAACCCACATGGGGAGAAACCTTTTTCCTGTTCAGAATGTGGAAAATGTTTTATGAAGAAATCATCTCCTCTTAGTTACCAGAGCAGTCATACATGGTAGAAGCCTTTTTTATATTCATAATGTGGGAAATGTTTTATTTGGAAATTCACTCTTAATAAACATCAAAGAAGTCACACAGGGGAGAAACCTTTTTTCATGTTTAGACTATTGGAATTGTTTTAACTGAAAATTATATAGTCTTAAACGGGTTGTCCGCTACTAGGAGAACCCTTTATTGTTCCCCATGTTTGGCCTTGTTAAAATAAACACTCCTAAATAGCTCCCTTGCTGGCCCCGTTCCCACGGTGTCAGGACTCTCGTTCCCGGGGTTTACATGAGGTTGTTACATCACCCTAACCTTGCGCCCAATCGGTGCCGACTTCACTGTCCCCGCCTTCGTGCTTGAACATCAACAGGAACCAGGGCTGAGGCTGCCATCTGATTTACTCATGATGTTAGATTTGTGTGAAGGTGGTGACAGTGTAATCAGTGCTGATTGGGCGCAAGGCTCACATGATGTAAGAACACCGGCCATGCAAGTGCCAACGATGCTGGAACAGCTCCGGAATAGGAGGTTTGCATAATTGTTTTTATTTCAACGGAAGCAAACGTGATGAATGAGAAGGGGTTGTCCAATGAGTGGAAAACCTCTTTAAACATCAAACATAGCACACAGAGAGAAGCCATTATCATACCTAGAGTGTGAAAAATTAATTAATGGAAAATTGTATTTTGTTAAGCATCAAAAATAACTCAGATGGGGAGAACCTATATACAGTGGGGAAAATAAGTATTTGATATACTGATAATTTTGCAAGTTTTCCCACCTACAATGATTGGAGAGGTCTGTAATTTTTATCTTAGATACACTTCAACTGTGAGAGACAGAATCTAAAAATAAAAAATCACATTATGATTTTAAAATACTTATTTTATGCAAGGAAATGCAACTTAATTATTTCATGACCTCCCAACCAGCAAGAATTCTGGCTCTTACAGATTTGTTAGTTTTTCTTTAAGAAGCCCTCCTACTCTGCACTTATAACCTGTATTAATTGCATGTTAGAACTCGTTACCTGTATAAAAGACACCTGTCCACACACTCAACCAATCACACTCTTTGTTTGCATGGGGAAATAACCTTGTCCCATAAACAGGCTATTGAGGTGTTCAAAACAGTTAGGGGGGCTTAAGTCTCATGGACTTGCAAGACTATTACATAGCCTGTCAGCTAGATCAAATTAAATCTTGGTAGAGGGGAGATGGGTCCTGCCACTGGACACAGATTGAATCGCATTTCACACATTCCAAAAGTGTGAAGGCCCTTCTTTGCTCCTCCATAATTGCCACCAGAAGATCCTACTCTGCCCTATCCCCTACAGACTCTTTAATCTACAATTGGGATTTATTTTCTAAGAAATTTTCCTCTTCCTCCACTCCTTCCCCGATTGAGATTCTGGAAGAATTAATCCCTGATCTAGATGTGTATATGTGGAAATCTCTTGGAATTTCATTGCTAAAGACCCTCTCATCAGGCTCCTCCCCGATGTCTTTTGACTTTCTCAGACTCAAGTTTCAATCAGCGAATTCGATATTTATTTGCGTGTAAGGAACTTCTTACAAAAGACGTCCTTTGCACAAATCAAAGTTAGCTTTGAGCTGTTACACATATTAACTAATACAACCCCCTCCCATAAAGTGAGGGTGTTTACTGGCCATACATTACTGGCAGCAAAAATGATTATTACCAGATTGTGGGAAAAACTACCTCCATGATTCAAAGATGTAATTTCCTCTTTTAATAAACCTGTTCACATGAAAAGATGATTTCTTTCAAAAACAATAGGGTTGAAGTCTTCTTATTAGATGGAAGCTCCGGCTTCATCACCCAAAGAATACAACTCGGGTGTAACCTAATGTTTCCCCGAATACAGGAATTGCTGAGGGTCTGTTCCTATTCTACCTGTTTAATTTTCAGATTTGCACGTCCTACTCTGTTTAGTTTTATAACACCTCAAGGATATTTCTTCTCATACTGTTTGTGTGATAATATGTTTTTGTTATTCAATGTTTATTCACACATTGTTGTTTTATTTGAAAATAATCTTAATAAAAAGTTTGTTTAAAAAAAAACTTGACAATGAAAATGTTTACTTGTTTCTGTGATATCAAAGTTTTCCTTTTACTGCTACATATAATTAATGCATAAAAGTTTCAGCACTTAAAAATATTATTATTTTCGCAAATATAAAAATGCAGAATATTTTGTT
The DNA here is from genome assembly GCA_033576555.1 of Oophaga sylvatica. Taxonomy (NCBI): domain Eukaryota; kingdom Metazoa; phylum Chordata; class Amphibia; order Anura; family Dendrobatidae; genus Oophaga; species Oophaga sylvatica. The sequence continues at coordinate 121,547 of JARQOD010000389.1, forward strand.
ATGACAATTTTCTGAAATTTATGCATAAAGTGCCGACCCGTCCTCTTCCTCCTGGGCCTCCACCAAGACCCATATGTTCAACAGTGACTGAGCCACCATTTTCTTTAAAAGAGACAGCTATGGAAATACTTCCCCCACTGTCTCCCCCACAGAAAGGTGTTTTATATCTGCCTGTTATGGTTGGGTTTTAGGGAAGGGAGGTTGTGTATGTTTTATATTGTCGACAACCTTGTAATATGCTCTTAACCAACTATGTAATATGGAAATGCTCTGCTGATAGGATATTGGAAACAACATATGTCTACTACAGCAAATATGGCAGGGTCAGTGACAATACATATCTGGAATGTAAGGTGTCTTCTAGTGATAAGTCTGTAAATATCTCAGTATCAGATGGAGATACCTGCTCTGATTTGTCTGCAAGAAACACATCTTACCTCTGAGAAATTTCATCTACTAAACAAGAAATGGTTACAGGCCGACTATCACCCCACGCACTTTCCATACTCTCGGGAAGCCAGTATATTAGTACACCCTAGTGCACAATGTGAGGGTCTTTGGCTGGGGTCACACACAACGTCTAAAAAAATCGGACCGTTTTAGTCGGTCGATTATCGCAACAAAATTTTGTGAACATTCATTCGTCTGTGATCCGATTTTCCGGGGAGGATGCGATTTAGTCGCATCTGAGCGTTCGTGTAACATCCGATTTACATCCGACTTGCGAGATTTTCTCGCCGGCTTGCAAAACCGACATATAATGGATCCAAATGAATAGTTTTTAAATCACAAGTGAAAGAATAGATATATACACATAGAATACATATATATATAAATATATATATGTCATTGTGACATATATATATTTATAGTTCATACACTTCTACATACTGTAGTAGCCGCTAATTCAATTGCCGGCTTTTATGAAAGTACAGACCCGACATGAAATGACATGGTTTACATACAGTTAACCATGTCATTTCATGTAGTTTGATATATGGTTTTAACTTACAATGACATTAGTGTATGTGTGCAAAATTTCAGACATGTAGGGGTTAATTAAAGGTGTATATTCGTTGAAAAAAAATGCGTGGGCTCCCACTGTATTTTCTCCACCAGACAGGAAAAGCCAGCGAGTGGGGGCAGATAATAATAGCCTAAGGAGGGTGCATTTATTTAGTGCCCCCTCTGGTTACTAACAACTGCCCCCAGCCACCCCAGAAAAGGCAAATCTATAATTAGATTCGCCCTTTCTGGCACTTATCCCGTCTATTCCCATTGCCCTGTAGCGGTGGCTAATGGGTTAATAATGGGTTAAAGCCACCTTGCTATTGAAAGGTGACTTTAAGCCAGGTTAATAATTGAGAGTTGTCAATTAGACAACTCTCAATTATTAATCCTATTGTATGAAAGAAAAAAAAACACGCACACATTAATTAAAAATCATTTTAATGAAATAAAGACACAGTTTTTGACCATCTTTTATTGTACAGGTAATCCTCGATTCCCTTGTTCTCCTGTAATAAAAATAAAATAAAAAAGCAACATTATTCTTACCTATCCGACGCAGTCAGGTCCCCCGCTGTAATCCATCGGAAAGGGTTAACTGGTTTACAACTAGCAGCGCAGCTAATGCTGGCTGCTCAGCTGTAAGCCCCCCGAAGGAATGAGCTAATCTCCCGGCTGGCAGGAGATGAGCTGATTAGCTGGGAAGCTTAATTGATTGCTTCCCACAGTAATCAGGTCAGGTCACCCGGGTACTCCCTCTGACGTCACTGCTTCTGTGCGGTGTCCCCGGCTGACCTGAAGTTAACTGATTAGCCTGGGAAGCAATCAATTAAGGTTCCCACACTAATCACTTCCTCTCCTGTCAGCCGGGAGAGAAGCTTATTTCTTCGGAGGCTTACAGCTGAGCAGCCAGCATTAGCTGCGCTGCTTGCTGTAAACCAGTTAACCCTTTCCGATGGATTACAGCGGGCGACCTGACTGTGCGTCGGATAGGTAAGGATAATGTTGCTTTTTTATTTTATTTTTATTACAGGAGAACAAGGGAATCGAGGATTACCTGTACAATAAAAGATGGTCAAAAACTGTGTCTTTATTTCATTAAAATTATTTTTAATTACCATATATACTCGAGTATAAGCCGACCCGAGTATAAGCCGACCCCCCTAATTTTGCCACAATAAACTGGGAAAACTTACTGACTCGAGTATAAGCCTAGGGTGGAAAATTAGATTATGCCCTATATGCTGCCCATGTATTATGCCCCCATAGATGCTCCATAGATTGTGCCCCCATAGATGCTCCATAGATTGTGCCCCCATAGATGATCCATAGATTGTGACCCATAGATGCTCCATAGATTGTGCCCCCATAGATGCTCCATAGATTATGCCCCCATAGATGCTCCATAGATTGTGCCCCCATATATGATCCATAAATTATGCCCCCATAGATGCTCCATAGATTGTGCCCCCATAGATGCTCCACAGATTATGCCCCCATAGATGCTCCACAGATTGTGCCTCCATAGATGCTCCATAGATTATGCCCCCATTGATGCTGCATAGATTGTGCCCCCATAGATTATGCCCCATATATGATCAATAGATTGTGCCCCCATAGATTGTGCCCCCATTGATGCTCCATAGATTGTGCCCCCATAGATTATGCCCCATATATGATCCATAGATTGTGCCCCCATAGATTATGCTCCATAGTATATGCCTCATACGCTGCCGCTGCTGCTGCAACCGAAAAAAAAAAAAAAGACATACTCACCTCTCGTCGCTGGTGGCCAGGTGCCGGTGTCCTGAGCAGGTGGGGACACCGGCGCGCTATGGGGGACAGGTGCCGGTGTCACCGCTCGCTCAGGGCCCCGGCACCTGAGACATTAACCTGTCACCGGGTCCATCGCTGCTCGCCGCTGTCTTCCGGGTCCTCCAGCAGTGAATGATCAGGCAGAGGGCGTGGCGCGCAGTAACCATGTCATCGCGCCCTCTGCCTGAACATCGCAGCAAGAGGACCCGAGGACACAGCGGAACGTGACAGGTAAATATCGCTTATACTTACCCTTCCGCCAGCGCGTCTCTGCCCTGCTCTTCTCCCACGGTCCCGGCGCCAGTGTTCAGCTGTCACGTGTTACCGCTCATTAAAGTCATGAATATGTGCATATTCATGACTTTAATGAGCGGTACCAGCTGACCGCTGAACACTGGTGCCGGGACCGTGGGAGAAGAGCAGGGGCTGCAGAGACCGCGCCGGCGGAGGGGTGAGTATATAGGACAGCTGCGCTCCCCCTCCCCCGCCGACCCCCTGGTATATGACTCGAATATAACAGAGAGGGGGACTTTCAGCCCTAAAAAATGGGCTGAAAATCTCGGCTTATATTCGAGTATATACGGTAATGTGTGTGTGCTTTTTTTTTTTCTTTCATACAATAGGATTAATAATTGAGAGTTGTCTGATTGACAACTCTCAATTATTAACCTGGCTTAAAGTCACCTTCCAATAGCAAGGAGGCTTTAACCCATTATTAACCCATTAGCCACCGCTACAGGGCAATGGGAATAGACGGGATAAGTGCCAGAAAGGGCGAATCTAATTATAGATTTGCCTTTTCTGGGGTAGCTGGGGGCAGATGTTAGTAACCAGGGGGGACATTAAATAAAGGCACCCTCACTAGGCTATTATTATCTGCCCCCACTCGCTGGCTTTTCCGGTCTGGTGGAGAAAATACAGCGGGAGCCCACGCATTTTTTTTTCAACTAATATACACCTGTAATTAACCCCTACATGTCTGAAATTTTGCACACATATACTCATATCATTGTAAGTTTAAACCATATATCAAACTACATGAAATGACATGGTTAACTGTATGTAAACCATGTGTCATTTCATGTCGGGTCTGTAATTTCACAAAAGCCGGCAATTGAATTAGCGGCTATTACACTATGTAGAAGTGTATGAACTATAAATATATATATATATATATTGTAAGCTTTTCAGGGGATATAGCTCTGGGATTGCCGTCCGGGTAGACGGAGTGGCACGGAAACAGTTCATTCCCAGACAGCAGTTCTGGTAAAAACTGGCCGCAACCAGTTTTATTAAAGTCTACAGCAAACAGAACATAATCAAAACCAAATCATAAACATAAGACCTGGGCTTGTCCAGCCACTTACTACACTTAGATAGATTTCCCTATCTACCTGGGACCAGACTCTAACAGCCTGGGCCAAAACAACACATATGTTCAGCATTTACCAGCATGGAGTTTCACAGAGTCTCCTCCTTGTGTCTGAAGGCATATCCAACGTCCAGACTTGAGAGAGCTCCCCTCCTATTCAGCAGCTATCCGCATGGATTCTCACAGAGACTACTCCTGTGTCCGGGGTACATCGAGCACCCAGACTGAGACAGCTCATACTCCTGGAGACTCCTTCTTGTGCCTGGACTCCTTGTCCAGACTAAGCGAGCTCTCTGACTGTGTTCGCAGACACCTACTTCTGGTCTCCTAATTAACAGCTGAATGGTTTCAGGCCTGAGCTGCAAGTGTGTACTGAATGTAAGATGTAGTGACCATTCTCTACCACTAGGTTTACAAAGCCATACATTTCCCTTATACCAGTCAGCAAAGTATCTAGGTGAAATGTACACCCCATTCAACACACATACTCTCACTGTCTCACATATACCCCCCCTCTTCTCCAGACCGGAGGGCTGGTCATCCAGACCGGAGGGCTGGTCAACAATCCAAAAGAGACAGTGAACTCTGGACCAGTCATGGCCTTCATCAGCTTCATCTTCACTACTGTCATCTGTATCTTCACCTGAGCCATAGCCAACATCAGCTTTCTCTTCATCTGAAGCATCCGCACTACCCTGTACTCTCCCAGGCCTATGCTCTCTGCGGGCCTCGGGTATCCTGCACGGTTTCATCTTGACCTTCAGGCCGGGCTCAGTTTCGATATAGTGCCTGGCCAGAGAAGTACGACCCGGCACATCAGAACACTTCTGCTGACTCTTCCTCAGAAACTCACGTACCTCCTGTCCTTGGTGCACTGACCATGTGTCACCAACTATCACAGAAGGTATAGGGTTTTTTTTACTTTTCTCTAGTTCCCCTTGAACCCTCTTTAGCACATCTATTTTCTTGAATATCGGTGGACTCATAAAGTCTATTTCACAGACCTTAAGCTCCTCTGCCATGGTCTCTGACCATTTTAAGCTACACTGTTCAAATGATTGGGACTGTAGAAGGAGCTGATCGTTTTTCTTTTGCAGTACACATAATTCATCCGCTAAGTCTCCAGCTGAATTGTAATGTTCTACCGTAACAACAGCATTCTTATATAGAGCCTTAGACTTATTGAGCAGCATTTGCTCTTGCAACGAAGAGATTCCCTGTATCCTTCCTTTTACTTCATTGACCTTCTCACGGAGATGCTCATGGCTTTCATCACACTCCTTCATCACAGTTTGGAGTTTTTTCTGAGAAGTCATCAATTCATCTGGTACCTGTTGGACGTCTTTTATGTCTTCGGCCCCTTCTTCAGGCTCTTCTGGTAGAACATGCTCAGAAGCCCTACCGTCAGTCTTACATTCTACCTCTTCAGTCACATCATTATGGTCTCCAATATTTCCATTTATTCCGGCTTTCAAGTTCTCCTTGATAGCTGCATCTGTATACTCAGAACCCGCCGGATTCTTCTCTTCCACCACGTTCTGCATCCCATCTGAGCTCCCGTGTGTCTGCAGCGGCAACGGAGTGACACATCGCTTTTCCCATTTGTTGGGACGTGGCTCCGATGTAGACTCCATGAAAGTGCGCTTGAGCTCACCAACGCCAGCCTGATGTCTCAAAATCTCATCTTGTGACTTATCCAGATCCTTGGTGTCACTCAGGAACACCGCTGGGGCTCCGGGCGCCGAACTTCCAGCCTGAGCTTCACGAGTTGCAGCTACTGATCCGAACCGCAACCCGTCCACGCCGCTGTCTTCGGCAGAAACAGATTCCTGGACAGAGTCAGTCCCCATATCTTCAGTCTTGTTCCTCACAGCTTCACTTGAGACCTCAGCTTCTGATGAGGCATCTGGCTTGGTGACCACCACTTCCATGGCTTTTTCCACCTCTGCAGCATTACCTTCAGAGTCCTGGGCATGATGCAGCTCCATACCATACATTGATAACTTCTCATCTTCAACAGCATCCACTTGTGCTGTGTTCAGTTTCAGAGTCCTGCCTTTAAAGCTCAGCTCTCCTCCTTTCACCCTAGTCTTCGCCAGGGAACCGGCCAACTGTAAAACATCTTCAGATGCCATCTTCTGTCCGGCTGCAAGGTCAGCATCAGCTTTCTTCTCAGGACTCTCAACCTCCTCTGCTACCATGCCTTCCTCATTTGCACTGGTTGCTTTATTGTCATCAGATGATTCACTATCACTACCACTATCCCTGTCTGACCCCTTTTTCTCAGCCACATCTGGCTCACTTTCAGGGTTATACACTTAATTTTCATTCACATCCTGTTCACTTTCAGGGTTATACAATTCATTCTCATTCACATCTTGATCTGGAACCTTAGTTAACATGTCATCCACAACATTAACTTCACCATCTGGTCCCTCAAGTATGTGACTATGTGACAACCCCAGCACTATACTTCTATATAGCTCAGGTACTAGGAGCTGGCTCACGACCTCTACCTGGACTTCAGTGTCCCTATACAACAGGTGAGTGTTTATGGCAACATGAGGTAACCTCTCCTCAGAGCCAGGCTCTTGGGAAACCTCATTTAGAACATTTATATTTTCCTGGGCCGTTTTAAGAGAGGGGTCTCGCCACTGCTCACTCTCAAAATTGTCACAGGACACAGGTAAGTCAGGGACACTCGGTTCCCGAGAACCACCATCCTCGTCTCCCAACATCACCTGCAAAGGAATTTCATCACTATCACAGTCATCATTATTATCAATATCATTATCATGATTATGATCAGTATCATCATCACTATCATGATCATCATCATCATCATCATCATTATCATTATCATCATCATTATCATCATCATCATTATCATCATCACATAAGTTTAACGTCCCACTAGCATTGTGTTCCGCCCCTCGGGACTGCGCACCCTCAGTAGGAGCTTCATCACACTGTCCATCAGAAACATTTTTCCCCAGCGATCCTTAGACCGGGGAAAGTCATTACCCAATATAACGGGTTGCACCAGGTTCTTCACTACCCCCACTTCATATGAAACCTCCCCGAGTTTGGGGACCAAGTCCACGGCAGTCTCTGGTAGACTTTGGTGTCTCCATGGATGCACACCATACTCAGGTGCTTATCAGGGATGAAGTCCCTATCAATCATGCTGTCACATACGGAAGTCACTGGACTCTCTGAGTCCAAGAGGGCCTGTGCTGGGCAGTCATTTACAACCACCGGGGACCCCTGTGGTCCAGTCTCTTCGGCTGAGGTGGACACACACACAGGCTCTGCGCAGGGAGAGAGGGATCCGCCAACATCACAACACATAGGCTCCCCCTCTATTGGACAGCCGGCTGCAATTTCACAACATCTCCAACACTGTCCATCACACTCTCCCACCCATATGTCCCCTCGGGCCCGAACCCGCTTATCAGCATACCCCATGTCCCCAACAGCTGGAACGCTCTTACAGCGAGAGTTCAGCGTCCGGGAACTCTGAAGTGACGACCTCTCAGACGGCTGGTCACGGAGACAGTCTTTGCTGGCGAAGGCCTTCTCCATCAGGTTGACCAGACAATTGGCGTCCTGGTGGTCTCCTTGTCCGACCTCTGGCTGTACCTCAGGAGGACATGCTCGGGTGTAGCGGTTCACTATCACCTTTTCAACTCCATAATCAGATTTGCTGACTGCAGACTCCCAACTGCATCTCCAGTCATGAACTCCCCTGGCACGGGCTGTCACCGTAACACCCAGCCGGGTAAGAATCTCCGCTTTCAGCTTGGCATAGTCTTGGCTGTCCTGCTCGCTCAGGTCAGCATAGGCCACCTGGGGCACTCCAATCAGATAGGGTGCGACCATCATGGCCCATTCAGATAGGGGCAGATTCTCCTTCTCTGCCAGTCCCTCAAACCTAGTGAGATATACCTCCACATCATCACGAGGTGTCATCTTTTTCAGGGACCGTCTTACCGCCTTCTTTACAGCGGACAATGCAGGTGACTTTGTCACATTACTTCGGGACGCGGCACCGAAATCCTTTTTTTGTGCTGCCATCTGCTCAACAAATAACCGGTTATTCTCCTGCTGCTGCTGCAGGAATTGCTGCTGGGCCTGCTGCATGCGCTGCTGGTGCTGCAGGCGCTGCTGCTCCATGCTCCGCTGGGCCTGGACCAGGTACTCAACGAGCTCCTCCATACTGCCGGACTTATCTGTCTCAACCACGGCAGTCTTATGTTGCACATTAACTTGCGCCATTTGTTCAAACAGCGCCTCCATGCTGTCATCCATGCTGTCAGACTTCTCTGTCTCAACAACGGCAGTCTTCACTCAAGACATACACACTCCACAGTCTTTTCCACAGAAAATTCAGCTCTGCTGTGCAGACACTTTTTTTTTTTCTCTGCAAACTCTATTAGGGCCACTGTCTCTTTAAGACTGCTCCAATAGACGTTTCTCCTTTGCTGCTGCACTTTTTTTTTTTTCTCTGCAAACTCTATTAGGGCCACTGTCTCTTTAAGACTGCTCCAATAGACGTTTCTCTTTGCTGCTGCACACTCCACAGTCTTTTCCACAACAAGTTCAGCTTTGCTGTGCAGACACACTTTTTTTCTTTTTCTTTTGCAAACTCTATTAGGGCTACTGTCTCTTTAAGACTGCTCCAATCAGACGTTTTTTGTTGACACACTTTTTTTTCTCTGCTGCTGCTTCAACAGACTTCACCTTTATTGCTGTCTCTAAGCCACTGTGCTGACGCACATTCCAGCACTAATTGTATCAGCCACTGTGCTGCCCCAGCATTCTCCGCCAATTGTAAGCTTTTCAGGGGATATAGCTCTGGGATCGCCGTCTGGGTAGACAGAGTGGCACGGAAACAGTTCATTCACAGCAGTTCTGGTGAAAACTGGCCGCAACCAGCTTTATTAAAGTCCACAGCAAACAGATATAAAACAAATCATAAACAGAAGACCTAGGCTTGTCTAGCCACTAATTACACTTAGATAGATTTCCCTATCTATCCGGGTCCCGACTCTACCAGCCAGGGCCAAAACAACACATATGTTCAGTATTTACCAACATGGAGTTCACAGAGTCTCCTTGTGTCTGAAGGCACCTTCAACGTCCAGACTTGAGAGAGCTCCCCTCCTATTCAGCAGCTAACCGCATGGATTCTCACTGAGACTACTCCTGTGTCCGGGGTACATCGAGCACCCAGACTGAGATAGCTCAAACTCCTGGAGACACCTTCTTGTGCCTGGACCCCTCCTGTGTCCAGACTAAACGAGCTCTCTGACTGTGTTCGCAGACACCTACTTCTGGTCTCCTAATTAACACCTGAGTAGTTTCAGGCCTGAGCTGCAAGTGTGTAATGAATGTAAGGTGTAGTGACCTCTCTCTACCACTAGGTCTACAAAGCCACACATTTCCCCCATACCAGTCAGCACAGTATCTAGGTGAAATGCACACCCCATTCAAGACCCATACTCTCACTGTCTCACAGTGTATATGTATTGTTTCTATTCTTTATTAAAGCTGTCAGTGTGATTTTACAGTATAGCCGGGGATGAATTGCCGTCTTTTCTAAAGGACACCGGTGCGATTTAATCGCAAGTCACACGTGCGGTCCGTTTGTAATCTGATTTTTCATCGCACCCATAGACTTGCATTGGCGATAGTCGACCCACAATCGGTGACAATTGCAGCATGCTGCGATTGCACACGGACGTTTAAAACGGACCACAAAAAATCTGATACTGGGAGCTGCTCCATAGATTAACATTGGTCCGACTGCAATGCGATATTTCATCGCTTTGCAGTCGTCCGATTTTGTCGCCAGTGTGACCCCGGCCTTACAGTGATAATAGATACAGAGGGTCAGTACGTATGTTTGTTCTGTAAGGTGATACTGAATCTCTATTAATAATCTCTATCTACATACCACCACCATATTCCAGGAGAATCATACATAACATTCTCACTATTATTGCCGGCTTCTTAGAATTCCCCTTTATTATGGGATAGAGGGAGGCGTGAAACTAAGAGGGTAGAAGGCAATTGTATCCCTTTTGGTCGCTAACTTAGGCCAGTCTCGTACATCCAGCTTTTTCTGGTATGTGAAGAAACGGTCCGTGAGCTGTCCGTGTGTGCACGTAGGCCATCCGTGTGCTTGTCCGTTTGCTATCCATGTGCATACGCATCACACACAAAGGTTTTGAGGTCCATATGAAGGGTTAAGGCATTAATTAAAGGCTTGGAACTTGAAAAGGTGTGATCCATTAGTGATTGTTAACCCCTTCATGACCCAGCCTATTTTAAAGACCTTGCCATTTTTTGCAATCCTGACCAGTGTCCCTTTATGAGGTAATAACTCAGGAACGCTTCAACGAATCCTAGCGATTCTGAGAATGTTTTTTGTGACATATTGGGCTTCATGTTAGTGGTAAATTTAGGTCGATAATTTTTGAGTTTATTTGTGAAAAAAAGGAAATTTGGCAAAATTTCACAATTTTCAAATTTTGAATTTTTATCCTGTTAAATCAGAGAGTTATGTGACACAAAATAGTTAATAAATAACATTTCCCACATGTCTACGTTACATCAGCACAATTTTGGAAACAAATTTTTTTTTTTTTTTAGGAAGTTATAAGGGTTAAAAGTTGACCAGCGATTTCTCATTTGCAACAAAATTTACAAAACAATTTTTTTTTACTGACCACCTCACATTTGAAGTCACTTTGAGGGATCTCTATGGCAGAAAATACCCAAAAGGGACAACATTATAAAAACTGCACCCCTCAAGCTACTCAAAACTACATTCAAGAAGATTATTAACCCTTCAGGTGCTTCACAGGAACTAAAGCAATGTGGAAGGAAAAAATGGACATTTTAATTTTTCCAACAAAAATTTTCTTTTAGCATCAATTTTTTCATTTTTACATGGGCAACAGGATAAAATGGATCCTAAAATTTGTTGAGCAATTTATCCTGAGTACACTGATACCTCATATGTGGTCATAAACCACTGTTTGGGCGCACGGCAGGGCTCAGAAGGGAAGGAGCGCCATTTGACTTTTTGAACGGAAAATTAGCTCCAATCGTTAGCGGACACCATGACGCATTTGGAGAGCCTCTGTGTGCCTAAACAGTGAAAAAACCACACGTGACACCATTTTGGAAACTAGATCCCTTATGGAACTTATCTAGATGTGTTGTGAGCACTCTGAACCCCAAGTGCTTCACAGAAGTTTATAACGCAGAGCAGTGAAAATAAAAAAAATCTTTTTTTTCTCAGAAATGATTTTTTTTAGCCCGCTATTTTTTATTTTCACAAGGGTAACAGGAGAAATTGGACCACAAAAGTTGTTGTGCAATTTGTCCTGAGTACACCAATACCCCATATATGGGGGGGGGGAAACCATTGTTTTGGCGCACAGGAGAGCTCAGAAGGGAAGGAGCGCCATTTTGGAATGCAGACTTGATGGAATGTTCTGCGGGTGAGTTGTTGCGTTTGCAAAGCAGCTGATGTGCCTAAACAGTAGAAACCCCCCACAAGTGACCCCATTTTGGAAACTAGACACCCCAAGGAGCTTATCTAGATATGTAGTGAGCACTTTGAACCCCCAAGTGCTTCACAGAAGTTTATAAACGCAGAGCAGTGAAAATAAAAAAATAATTTTTGTTCCTCAAAAATCATTTTTTAGCCTGCTATTTTTTATTTTCCCAAGGGTAACAGGATAAATTGGAATCCAAAAGTTGTCGCGTTTTTCCTGAGTACGCTGGTGCCCCATATGTGGGGGGAACCACTGTTTGGGCGCACGGCAGGGCTCAGAAGGGAAGGAGCGCCATTTGACTTTTTTAATGGAAAATTAGCTCCAATCGTTAGCGGACACCATGTGCTTGGAGAGCCCCTGTGTGCCTAAACTTTGGAGCCCCAAAAATGACCCCACTTTCGAAACTAGACCCCCTAAGGAATTTATCTAGATGCACAGTGAGTACTTTGAACCCCCAGGTACTTCACAGAAGTTTATAATGTAGAGCCGCGAAAATAAAAATTCATTTTTTTTCTCAAAAAATGATTTTTTTAGCCCCCCTATTTTTTATTTTCACAATGGTTACAGGAGAAATTGGACCCAAAAACTTGTTGTCCAGTTTGTCCTGAGTACGCTGGTACCCCATATGTGGGGGGGAACCACTGTTTGGGCACACGTCAGGGCTCGGAAGGGATGTAGTGACGCTTTGAAATGTCGACTTTATGGAATGGTCTGCGGGCATCTTGTTATGTTTGCAGAGCCCCTGATGTGCCTAAACAGTAGAAACCACCCACAAGTGACCCCATGTTGGAAACTAGACCCCCCAAGGAACTTATCCAGATGTGTGGTGAGCACCTTGAACCCCCATGTGCTTCACAGAAGTTTATAATGCAGAGCAGTGAAAATAAAAAATAATTTTTTTCCTCAAAAACTGATTTTTTAACCCCCAATTTTTTATTTTCACAAGGGTAACAGGAGAAATTGGACACCAAAAGTTGTTGTACAGTTTGTCCTGAGTACAATGGTACCCCATATGTGGGGGGGAACCACTGTTCGGGCACACGGGGCTCGGAAGTGAAGTAGTGACGTTTTGAAATGCCGACTTTGATGGAATGGTCTGCTGGCATCATGTTATGTTTGCGGAGCCCCTGATGTGCCTAAACTGTGGAAACCCCCAAATGACCCCATTTTGGAAACTAGACCTCCCAGGGAACTTATCTAGATATATAGTGAGCACTTTGATCCCCCAAGGGCTACACAGAAGTTTATAACGCCCGGGCATGAAAATAAAAAAAATCATATTTTTTCCACAAACATGTTCTTTTAGTCCCCAATTTTTTTATTTTCCAAGGGTAACAGGAGAAATTAGACCCCAAAAGTTGTCCAATTTGTCCTGAGTACGCTGATATCCCATATGTGGGAGAAAACTACTGTATGGGCACACGTCGGGGCTCGGAAGGGAAGTAGTGACGTTTTGAAATGCCGACTTTATGGAATGGTCTGCGGGCGTCATGTTACGTTTGCAGAGCCCCTGATGAGCTTAAACTGTGGAAACCCCCAAATGACCCCATTTTGGAAACTAGACCTCCCAGGGAACTTATCTAGATGTGTAGTGAGCACTTTGATCCCCCAAGGGCTACACAGAAGTTTATAACGCCCGGGCATGAAAATAAAAAAAATCATATTTTTCCCTCAAAAAATCATTTTTTTAGCCCACAATTATTTATTTTCCCAAGGGTAAAAGGAGAAATTGGACCCTAAAAGTTGTTGTCCTGTTTGTCCTGAGTACGCTGGCACCCCATATGTGGGGGGAACCACTGTTTCGGCACACGTCGGGGCTCGGAAGGGAAGTAGTGACGTTTTGTAATGCTGACTTGATGGAATGGTCTGCGGGCGTCATGTTACGTTTGCAGAGCCCATGATGTGCCTAAACAGTAGAACCCCCCCAAGTGACCCCATTTTGGAAACTAGATCCCCAAGGAAATCCTTTAGATTTGTGGTGAGCACTTTGAATCTCCATGTTCTTCACAGAAGTTTATAACGCAGAGCCGTGAAAATAAAAAAACATTTTTTTCCCGCAAAAATTATTTTTTTAGTCCCCAATTTTTTTCTCCCAAGTTTAACAGGAGAAATTAGACCCCCAAAGTTGTTGTGCAATTTTTCCTGGGTACGCTGATATCCCATATGTGGGGGTGAACCACTGTTTGGGCACACGTCGGGGCTCCGAATAAAGGGAGCACTTTTTGACTTTTTGAACACAAAATTTGCAGGAATCAATGGTAGCACCATGTCACGTTTGGAGACCCCCTGATGTGCCTAAGTAGTGGAAACTGTTATGTTTTGGTAGCTGAGGAGAGCAGGCAAAAATGGCAATACACCAGAGAGGTTGGAATCTACTGGATTGCAGTGCCCTGACTAACCACCACAACTAAAGGCAGCTGTGGAGCGTTCCTACGTTGGTCCTAGACGCCTCGTCACAGCCTGAGAGGCTAACTACACCTAAAGATAGAAAGAGGAAAGCTATCTGCCCCGGAGAAGATCCCCAAAGAACATAGGAAGCCCCCAAACATGTAATGGCGGTTAGACAAGAGGAAATACAGACACAGACAGAAAATAGTATGAGCAAACGCTGGGGCCCAATCTGACTTAGACAGAAAAGGATAGGAAGGATACTTACTGCAATCCAAAAAAACCCTAAAAAAAGCCAACGCTACTAATTGCAAAAACACCTGAGATCACACGACCTCTACCACCTAAATTAGTTCTCTGGTGTAACAAAACTAAGCCGCAGCCACAGAAAAAAAAAGTTGGAAAAGGCAAATGAACAAACAACAATGGCCCCAGAGGAACCGAGAGGAGACCAAGCCCCCGGGGAGGGGAACCTGGCCAACCTCACAGAAATGCAGAAAAATATACAAATGGCAAGCACAAAGACAAAAAACAGAAAATATCTTATCTGAGAGCAGGAGAAGAGGCAAGACTCAGCAAGCTTCCAAGTGAACCAGGAAACAACGTTGAGACAAGAACAATTGATCACCGGCAACCATGATGGGGGGAAACCTCCCTTATATCCAGCCAGTCTGTGATCCCTGATTATCAATCCTCATTGAATGGTTCAGTACTGTTTGCAACCACCAGAGGGAGCTTCTGCTCCGAATTCATTTCTAAAACATTCACAACAGTACCCCACCTTGAGGAGGGGTCACCGAACCCTCATTTGTGCAACCAGGTTGGTCAGGATGAGCTCTGTGATACGCACGGATCAGTCTCCTAGCATGGATGTCCGAAGCAAACACCCAAGAATTGTCCTCCTGACCATAACCTCTCCATGTAAGGTTCTGTGTATCTGTTTCTGAAACTCAGTTTGTTCGTCGGCCATTTTGCTTTCTGTTTTGCTGCAGCTATCTTGCCCTCAGTTAAAATGGAGTTTTCCAGCTTGCATGTTCCCGCCCTGATTCTCTCCGTTTGCTTCTTAAACAGCCACACCTGAGCAATCAGTGCTTCAGAATCTAGCCTGCAGTGAACCTGTGTTCTGACTCCTGAAGCCTTGGACCTTGTACTCCAGCCATTTCTACTGAGAAACTCTGAAGCACTTGTGGACTCTGAACTCTGCTCTTGAAAGCCTCACGTTTGCATGGACTTGCGGTAACATAGAAGAAGATCTGAATCTGTTGTGGAGAGTTATTGATGAACTTAGATTACTCTGGCCTGCTGTGTCTCCTGCTTCTGTGTTTGCAACCTGTGTGTTTATTTTTGCCAATTTGTATGAAGCAATACAAGACTTTCTTTATCAACCTGTGTCTCAAGTATTTTCATCGCACCCAAGCACAAGACGCTATATGAACTGTATCACATACATTACAAGATTCTGAAGCCAAACGTTAGTGTCTGCTGGGTCTGGAAAGGCTTGTCTGCTGTACTGTGGATATCGGATGTCCGGTTGTACTTTCTGTGATGACAGTGGTTGTGACTTCTCACAACCATTCCAGGTGAGCAATTCCCTTAAGTTTTTTTTCTGCAGTGTTATCACAGGTAAACACTATTGTTTTTTTTTTTTTCTCTTCTCTTTTTGTCTGCTGAAACTCTGGATATCAGATGTCTGGTTGAAAGCTTTCTGTGATGATAGTGGTTGTGACTTCTCACAACCATTCCAGGTGAGCAGTTCCCTTAAAGTTTTTTCTTTCTTCAGTGTTGCCACAGGTGAACACTATTGTTTTTTTTTCTCTCCTCTTCTTCCAGTATCCTGTCTTAAAAGATCTGGAAAATGGAGGCCCGCATAAAGGAACTTTGTGGAGTGACTGATAATATCCTTGCAGATTTGCAGAATTTAAAGACCCGTTTTACAAATCTTCAGGACCTAAATAATCACAATTTGCAAGTGGTTGGACAGACTACTCAGGATTTGCGAGCCAGGATTGAGGTTCTGGAGGGGCAAGTCCAGGCTCCTGCCGTGGCCCCGAGTTCTGGGATTCCCAAGTTGCCCCCTTTTCGTTTTGGTGGTGAACGTGAAAAATTCAGGGGATTTGTTAATCAATGTAATCTTTTTTTTTCTGCACATGCTTCACAATTTCCTACTGAACGATCTAAGGTGCTTACTATAATTATGTTGCTTACCAACAAGGCTTTGATATGGGCAAACCCTCTGATTGAGACTGAGGATGATTGTTTGAATCACCTTGATGATTTTATTTCAGCCATGGGGCAGGTGTTTGATGACCCCAATCGAGGTGCAACAGCTGAAGCAGCCATGTTAGCTTTGCGCCAAGGTAAGCACTCAGTAGCTGAATATGCCTTGGATTTCAGGAGATGGGCCCTTGATACCACCTGGGACAATTCCGCCAAAAAATCTATTTTTCGAAAGGGGTTATCCCCACTAATTAAGGATGAACTTGCTCGTGCCGACCCTCCCACTGCGTTAGGTGACTTTATTAACTACTGCATCCGTATTGATACTCGTTTAACTGAACGCAGGCAAGAGAGATGGTTCGAAAGCAATCGTACTAACCTTTTCCTACCTTCCTCTCCAGCTAAGGAACCTTTGAATAGGATTACACGGGAACCTGAACCTGAACCCATGCAGGTAGACTCTTTACTACGACGGGTTAGTGATGCACGCAAGGAACATCGTTTTAAGGAGAATCTATGTTTTTATTGTGGTAAGTCAGGGCACTTTATTATTAACTGTCCCAGCCGTTCTCGCAAGACTACTGCAGCACTCATTCATTGTGAGTGTTGCGAGAGGGGATCTGTCAGGTCCGAGCCTCAGGCTCCAGAGAGAGCTGCAGCAACAGATCTTGATTTCTCGGACTTAAACTCCGTTACCTCTGAGGACGTTGACTGTGTAAATGCTGCCATCTTTCAAGTTTCCTCAGCGGTGTCCCAGCTGAGTTGTAAGAAAAACAATTCTCACTGTTTTCTTTCCATCAAACTCTGGGTTGACTCAGCCTGGGTGTCTAGCTCTGCCATGATCGACTCAGGTGCAAGTGGAAATTTTATGGATGTCTCCTTTGCTCTAAAACAGGGAATACGTTCAGTGAAGAAGGCTGCTCCAGTACAGATGGAAACTGTGGATGGCTCCCTGCTGACCTCTGGACCAGTGGATCAGGAAACAGAGCCTTTAAAGGTTCTTATGGGTAAAGATCATCAAGAGAAACTGTCCTTTATGCTTATCTCTTCTCCTCACTTTCCCATTATTCTAGGGCTACCATGGCTGCAGGCTCAGAATCCTACCATTAACTGGGAGACCAAGGAATTACACTTTCCAGAGAAACAGATGAGTCAAAAAATTTCAGCTTGCTCTGTTCCTAAAGGAACCATGTCAGTCCCTGAATTACCAGCTGTATACCAGGACTATGTGGATTTATGTGACAAGAAGAACGCTGACCAGCTTCCTCCTCACCGTCCATATGATTGTCCAATTGAATTATTGCCTGGAGCAGAGATACCTTTTGGTAAGATCTACCCCCTGGCGGGGCCCGAGCTGAAGGCTTTAAAAGAGTACATAGACGAAAATCTAGCCAAGGGCTTCATACGCCCCTCTTCATCTCCTGCAGGGGCACCCATATTCTTTGTAAAGAAGAAAGATGGATCCCTGAGACCATGCGTAGACTATAGGGAACTTAATAAGGTTACTATTAGAAACCGTTATCCATTGCCTTTAATCCCTGAGTTATTGGAGAGAGTGCGACATGCCAAAATTTTTTCTAAACTAGATCTTCGTGGGGCCTATAACTTAGTCCGTATTAGACCTGGGGATGAATGGAAGACTGCATTCAGGTCACGCTATGGACACTTTGAATATCTGGTTATGCCTTTTGGTCTGAGTACCGCCCCAGCCACTTTCCAACACTTGGTGAATGACATCTTCAGGGATCTCCTAGATACATTCGTGGTAATTTATTTGGATGATATTTTAATTTTTTCTAACTCCACAGAGGAACATCATGGACATGTGAGAATGGTCTTGGAACGTCTAAGACAAAATCATCTTTACATCAAGCTTGAAAAGTGTGAATTCCATAAGACCGAAATTCAATTTCTGGGGTATGTACTGTCTACACAAGGAATTAGTATGGATGGAAGTAAAACCCAAGCCATCAATGATTGGCCAAGTCCTAGAAATGTGAAGGAGGTACAGCGCTTCATCGGGTTTGCAAACTTCTATAGACGTTTCATTAGAAATTTCTCTGAGGTAGTGTCACCTATCACCCAACTTACCCGGAAAGAGTCTAAGTTCTCCTGGACTCCCCAAGCCCAGGAAGCATTTTCCCGTCTAAAAGATAAATTTACCACTGCACCTATCCTAGTACATCCCAACCCAGAGCTTGCCTTCATAATAGAGGTGGATGCTTCAGACTGTGCCGTGGGAGCTATACTCTCTCAGAGAACAGGTGAGAAGAATGTCTTGCATCCCTGTGCCTTCTTTTCCCAGCAGTTGTCTTCGGCTGAGAAGAACTACGATGTGGGCAATAGAGAGTTGTTGGCCATTATTGCCGCCTTCAAAGAATGGAGACACCTTCTTCAAGGAGCTGCACAGCAAATAGTCGTTCTGACAGATCATCGTAATCTTGAGTTTATCAGGTCGGCTAAGTGCCTGACTCCTCGCCAGGCTCGCTGGAATCTTTTCTTAAACCAATTTAATTTTATTATTTCTTATAGACCAGGATCGCGCAATGGAAAGGCTGATGCACTCTCTAGGATTTACTCAGCAGAGACACGTCCAATTACTCCTCCTAAGACTATTCTTCCTGACTCTAGATTCCTAGGAGTGATTCATCATCAAGACCTAATTAAAGACATCAAGGAAGCATACCATGCGGATTCTTTTTTGGCTCAACCCCCAAGGGACGTAAGTCTTGTCTTTAAGAATGGTGTGTGGATTCTGGGACAACGTCTGTATATACCTGAAACAGTCAGATTGAGAGTATTGCAACTCATTCACGATTCCAAAATAGCCAGGCATAGAGGAATTCTAAAGACACAGGAATTTCTTTCTCGTTTCTTTTGGTGGCCCACTTGTAGGAAGGATGTTTTGGACTATGTCACTTCGTGTGAGGTTTGTGCAAGATGCAAAACACCTCGCTCTTCACCAACTGGTCTGTTACAGCCTCTTCCCACCCCGTCCCGCCCGTGGGGATCCATTTCTATGGACTTCATTGTGGAATTACCAACCTCTCAAGGGAAGAACACTATTCTAGTGGTGGTTGATCGTTTAACAAAGGCAGCTCATTTTATCCCTTGTGTCGGCTTACCCACTGCAAAACAGACATCAGATTTGATGATTAAAGATGTGTTTCGTTTACATGGAGTACCGGATGAGGTTATTTCGGATCGAGGGGTGCAATTCACTTCTAGGTTTTGGCAAAATTTCTGTGCAGCATTGGACATTAAAGTAAACCTTTCTTCTGCTTTTCATCCCCAGACTAATGGACAAACCGAACGAACCAATCAAACCCTGGAGCAGTATCTCCGCTGCTTTATCTGCCACCTACAGGATGATTGGGTGGATCTACTTCCATTGGCTGAGTTCTCTTACAACAACTCTCAGAGTGCCTCCACTAAACAGTCTCCTTTTTTCTCTAATTTAGGTTATCATCCTAACATTCTACCACGATTTCCCATAGAGACGCCTTTGCCAGCAGTGGCTGAAAGAGTCACGACTTTACAGAAGAATATGGATCTTCTAAAGGAGAATCTGGAATCGGCTCAGGAAAGGTACAAGAAGGCAGCAGATAAATTTCGTAAACCTGCACCAGCTTTTAAGGTAGGAGACCTGGTCTGGCTGTCAACCAGAAATCTTAAGTTAAGGATTCCATCGTCTAAGTTGGGACATAAGTACATTGGACCCTATAAAATCAGTAAGATTATAAGTGCCGTTGCTTGTCGTCTTCAATTGCCCAGAACTATGAGAATCCACCCTGTCTTTCATGTATCCCTACTAAAGGCTGCAACACCCAATACGTTTCCTGGACGTTCTTCTCCTTGCCCTGACCCAGTGCTAGTCGATGGTCAGGAAGAATTTGTGGTGGAAAGGATTTTAGATTCCAGGTTGTATAGAAATCAGTTACAATATCTGATTAAATGGCAGGGCTACCCAGTGGAGGACAACTCATGGGAGCCAGTCAATAACGTTAATGCTCCTCGCTTGCTCCGTCAGTTTCATCAGAGGTACCCACACAAGCCTGGTCTGAGGTCATCCGGAGGTTGCCCCTAAGGGGGGAGTAATGTAAGGTTCTGTGTATCTGTTTCTGAAACTCAGTTTGTTCGTCGGCCATTTTGCTTTCTGTTTTGCTGCAGCTATCTTGCCCTCAGTTAAAATGGAGTTTTCCAGCTTGCATGTTCCCGCCCTGATTCTCTCCGTTTGCTTCTTAAACAGCCACACCTGAGCAATCAGTGCTTCAGAATCTAGCCTGCAGTGAACCTGTGTTCTGACTCCTGAAGCCTTGGACCTTGTACTCCAGCCATTTCTACTGAGAAACTCTGAAGCACTTGTGGACTCTGAACTCTGCTCTTGAAAGCCTCACGTTTGCATGGACTTGCGGTAACATAGAAGAAGATCTGAATCTGTTGTGGAGAGTTATTGATGAACTTAGATTACTCTGGCCTGCTGTGTCTCCTGCTTCTGTGTTTGCAACCTGTGTGTTTATTTTTGCCAATTTGTATGAAGCAATACAAGACTTTCTTTATCAACCTGTGTCTCAAGTATTTTCATCGCACCCAAGCACAAGACGCTATATGAACTGTATCACATACATTACACTCCACTTAACCAAATACTGGAGTTTCCGTCTAGAAAAACGAGAATCCAATATTTTCTCAACCACATACTCCAGATTGCCCTCAACCAAAACACGGTCAGGGGGCGCAGCCATAGGAACCACTGGCTCGACAAACCTCTTCAATAAGGACTTGTGGAACACGCTATGGACCTTAAATGTCCCTGGAAGAAGTAAACGAAAGGAAACAGGATTAAGAATCTCCATGATCTTATAAGGTCCAATAAACCTAGGCATAAACTTAGGAGATGCAACTCTCATAGGGATATTTCTTGAGGACAACCAGACCAAGTCCCCCACTTTAAACCGAGGACCATCAGTCCTATGCCGGTTGGCAAACCGCTGGGCCTTCTCCTGAGAGAGGGACAACCTCTCCACTACCTGGTCCCAAATCTGCTGCATACGCTCCAAAACAGAGTCAACACCCGGACAGACAGAAGCCTCCGTCTGTCCCGAAGAAAATCGAGGGTGAAACCCAAAATTGCAGAAAAATGGAGACATCAAAGTGGCAGAGCTTGCACTATTATTAAGAGAAAACTCAGCCAAAGGCAAAAAAGAGACCCAGTCATCTTGATCAGCAGACACAAAGCATCTCAGATAAGTCTCCAATGTCTGGTTTGTTCTCTCAGTTTGTCCATTGGTCTGAGGATGAAAAGCAGAGGAGAAAGTCAATTGAACACCAAGTTTAGAACAAAAAGTCCTCCAAAATCTGGAAACAAACTGGACTCCTCTGTCAGACACAATGTTCTCAGGAATGCCGTGTAACCGAACCGAACCGAACCGAACTGAAGGAACAAAGGCACCAATTCGGAGGAGGAAGGCAACTTAGGTAATGGCACAAGATGTATCATCTTGGAAAACCTATCACAAATCACCCAGATAACGGTCATTCTCTGAGAAACAGGGAGGTCGGAAATAAAATCCATAGAGATATGGGTCCATAGTCTCTTGGGCACAGGCAATGGCATCAACAAACCACTAAAGCGAGAGCAAGGCTTGGAGCGAGAGCAAGTTCCACAGGACTGCACAAACTCCCTGATGTCACGAGACAAAGTAGGCCACCAAAAGGACCGACTCAACAAGTCTCTGGTACCAAAAATTCCGGGATGACCGGCCAACGCGGAACAATGAATCTCAGACATCACACTCTTCTTCCTCTGGTCTGGGACAAACAATTTCCCAACAGGGCAGCGCTCGGGTTTATCCTCCTGACACCCCTCCAGAGCCAGTCTCAAATTGGGCGAGATGGCGGAAAGAACTACACCCTCTTTCAAAATAACAGCAGGATCAGATAACTCAGGAGAGTCCGCAAGGAAACTCCTCGAGAGGGCATCCGCCTTAATATTCTTAGTGCCAGGAAGAAAGGAAACCACAAAATTAAAACGTGTGAAAAACAAGGCCCACCTGGCCTGTCTAGGATTAAGTCGCTTGGCTGTTTCCAGATAAACCAGATTCTTATGGTCCGTGAGGACCACCACCTGATGTTTGGCTCCCTCCAGCCAATGTCTCCACTCTTCAAAAGCCCACTTCATGGCCAATAACTCCCAATTACCCACGTCATAATTACGTTCAGTTGGAGAAAATTTTCGAGAGAAAAAAGCACAAGGGTTACTTTTAGAGGTCTCAGGATCTCTTTGGGACAAAACGGCACCTGCCCCAATTTCAGAGGCATCAACCTCCACCTGAAATGGCAGAGAAACATCAGGCTGCCGTAGAACAGGAGCAGAAGTGAATCTCCGCTTAAGCTCCTGAAACGCAGAGAGGCCAATTCACCACATCAGAACCCTTTTTGGTCAAATCAGTCAATGGTTTAACAATAACAGAGAAATTACCAATAAATTTACGATAAAAATTGGCAAAACCCAAGAATCTCTGAAGAACCTTTAATGAAGTAGGTTGGATCCAATCACAGATGGCCTGAACCTTGACCGGGTCCATTTCAATAACAGATGGAGACAAAATGAATCCCAGAAATGAGATCCTCTGTATGCCAAAAAGACACTTTGATCCCTTCACATACAGAGCATTCTCTCTCAAAATCTGGAACACAGTCCGAACATGTTTCACATGAGAGTCCCAGTCATTGGAAAAAATCAAGATATCAGCCAAATAAACAATCAGAAATTTATCCACAAAATCCCTGAAAATGTCATTCATGAAGGACTGGAAGACGGAAGGAGCATTAGTGAGCCCAAAGGGCATCACTAGGTACTCAAAATGCCCCTCTGGGGTATTAAACGCCGTCTTCCATTCATCCCCTTGCTTAATGCGAATAAGGTTATACGCCCCCCTGAGGTCAAGCTTGGTAAACCAAGTAGCACTTTCACCCTGGAAAACAGGTCAGAAATTAAGGGTAACGGATATTGATATTTCACAGTGATATTGTTCAAGAGACGATAATCAATACACGGCCTTAATGAACCATCCTTTTTGGCCACAAAGAAAAAACCGGCACCCAAGGGTGAAGAGGATGGTCTGATATGACCCTTCTCCAATGACTCCTTGATATAAGACCGCATAGCGTCTTGTTCAGGTACAGACAAGTTAAAAAGGCGACCTTTATGGAATTTAATACCAGGCACTAATTCAATAGCGCAGTCATAGCTCCTATGGGGGGGCAAGGATGCAGATTTACTTTCGCTAAACACATCAGAAAAATCAGTCAAAAAGTCAGGCACATCTTGAGCCTGGGGAGAGGCAGAAAAAACAGGAGTTTTGGCATTAACACATTGGCAGCCCCAACTGGTTACAGACACAGATTTCCAATCCAAAACAGGATTATGAGACTGCAACCAAGGGAATCCTGGTACAATAATGTCATGCAGATTATACAGCACCAAAAATTTGCAACTCTCCTGATGATCAGGTTCAACCCTCATTATCACCTGAGTAGAGAACTGGGGTTTATTCTCAGCCAAAGGGGTAGAATCAATCCCCAGTAGGGGAATAGACTTCCGTAGGGGTATCAAGGGAAACCCACAACGTTTAGCAAAATCAAAATCCATCAGGTTAATAGCTGCTCCCGAATCAACAAAAACCTGAGCAGAAAATGTGGACAGGGAGCAAATCAGGGTAACAGTCAACAGAAATTTAGTCTGAACACTATCCAAGACAACTGAGCGTGCAAAACGTCTTCCCCGCTTAGGGCAGACTGAAATAGCATGAGAGGCATCACCACAGTAGAAACATAACCCATTGCGTTTTCGAAACTCATGACGCTGTGCCCCAGAAGCCACTCTATCACACTGCATGGGCTCAGAAGCTGGTTCACAAGGCAACACCATTCCACGCTAACCTCTACGCTCACGCAAACATCTGTCAATTTGAATCGCCAATGACATAGAATCATTGAGACCAGAGGGAGCAGGGAAACCCACCATAACATCTTTTACATTCTCTGACAGACCCTTCCGAAAAAGAGCTGCCAAAGCATCATCATTCCATTTGGTCAGAACTGCCCACTTTCGGAATTTCTGACAGTACAACTCAGCGTCCTCAAACCCCTGATTTAATGCCAACAAGGTTTTTACAGCTTGATCAGTGACATTAGGTTCATCGTACAATAACCCCAGAGCCAGAAAAAATGCATCAACATTACTCAAAACAGGGTCCCCAGGTGTCAGGGAAAAAGCAAAATCCTGAGGATCGCCGCGCAGGAGAGAGATGACAATTTGAACCTGCTGTGCTGCGTTCCCTGAGGATTTAGGTTTTAAGGCAAAAAACAACTTACAGTTATTTTTGAAATTCAGAAATTTAGCTCGATCCCCTAAAAACAAATCTGGCATGGGGAACCTAGGTTCCACAACCGGCAACCCTGCAAGATAGGTAGCAATACTCCGAACTTCAGTGTCAAGCTGATCCACACGGCCAGACAACTGTGCAAACTCCATTGAGAGAATAAAAAAATCCTCCTCAGCACCCAGAGAAAAAGAGGGAAAAAAAAAATGCAACAAACAGAAAAAAAAAAAATCTCTGACAACTCTGACAACTTTTTTTTTTCCACACTATTTTTCCCTTCTGTGAGTACCATATAATTTTCAGTTTGGCCGGTGATACTGTTATGTTTTGGTAGCTGAGGAGAGCAGGCAAAAACGGCAATACACCAGAGAGGTTGGAATCTACTGGATTGCAGTACTCTGACTAACCACCACAACTAAAGGCAGCCGTGGAACGTTCCTACGTTGGTCCTAGACGCCTCGTCACAGCCTGAGATGCTAACTACACCTAAAGATAGAAAGAGGAAAGCTATCTGCCCCGGAGCAGATCCCCAAAGAACATAGGAAGCCCCCAAACATGTAATGGCGGTTAGACAAGAGGAAATACAGACACAGACAGAAAATAGTATGAGCAAATGCTGGGGCCCAATCTGACTTAGACAGAAAAGGATAGGAAGGACACTTACTGCAATCCAAAAAAACCCTAAAAAAAGCCAACGCTACTAATTGCAAAAACACCTGAGATCACACGACCTCTACCACCTAAATTAGTTCTCTGGTGTAACAAAACTAAGCCGCAGCCACAGAAAAAAAAAACTGGAAAAGGCAAATGAACAAACAACAATGGCTCCAGAGGAACCGAGAGGAGACCAAGCCCCCCGGGGAGGGGAACCTGGCCAACCTCACAGAAATGCAGAGAAATATACAAATGGCAAGCACAAAAACAAAAAACAGAAAATATCTTATCTGAGAGCAGGGGAAGAGGCAAGACTCAGCAAGCTTCCAATTGAACCAGGAAACAACGTTGAGACAAGAACAATTGATCACTGGCAACCATGATGGGGGGAAACCTCCCTTATATCCAGCCAGTCTGTGATCCCTGATTATCAATCCTCATTGAATGGTTCAGTACTGTTTGCAACTGTCGGGGTCGTAACGACAAACCACTCATCCTCCAGTCACTCCAAATTAGACTAAGAGCACGGGTCGACCGAGAATGAATCAGGCAATACGCTGGTTCAGACTTCAGAACGTGCCCTAAGGAAAATGGTGCTATTAGGCGGCCATCTCCAGTAAGCACTGAACTTTTATTCACGTACATAAGATTACATACACAGAATATTGGGGTGGAGTAAAGGCGGGATTGAGGAGAAAGAGATATGCTGAATCATGTCTATATATGTACACATTCAGCATCTGATCATCCTAATTGGTCCTTAGATCTTCTTCTAAGTCCTCCTTGATCGTGTTGTCATCCTCAGTTTCGTTTCTTGAAGAAAGATTCTATTGTTCTCGTGTATCATGTGTTTCCTCAATTCTCCAAAGGTGTGGGCATTTCAGTAGATCCAGCTCAATTTAGTGTAATACAGTGATAGGACACAAGATGGAGACAAACACCAGCAGATACTAACATTATCTTATTATTCTTTTAAGGAAAACTTCGTGTTTATAAAATACATATACACACTATGAATATAAAAGTATAGTAGAAAATTATATTTTATCTTGACAATCCCCCTAAACACTAAGTTTTTCCCTTAATATATGCGGCCTTCGAGACTGTCCATGTGTGGGGACAGGGGTAATGGATTTCTTCGCTTGGTCATTTTAGAAACTGGCCCCTTATGGACCGCCCCCAAACAACCAAGTCCCTACCAAACATGCACATGGAGTTCTCCCACTATCCCTAAACTAAATCTCTTATTCCCATTTGTATTTTGTTATAGGGGGTTTTATCAGGTTTATCATGAGGAGTATATTTCTCCATATCACCCTTATCAGTGTCTTCATATAGTAGCGACACAACTTCCTAATGAAAAAAGTACCTGAGGAGGCGGCTGCATTGGTCACAGCTTTCCTATACATAGATATCGCACAACATAGAATTATCAATCCTAGTACCAAAAAGTCCTGTTACCACTAAGCAGGCTTGTTGGAGAAATTCTTTAAGTCCTCCAAGCCATCTTAAGAAGAAAGAGGTATCTACTTCTGCATTGGCTTTTATTTCCTGAGCCAGATTTTTAATCTCTGTAAGGGCCACTATAGTTTTACCATTGACTCCAGAATTCTGAGGAATATAAGTACAAAATTCTTCCCCTATCATCCCACAGACTTCATCTTTTTCAGCTAGAATCATGTCAATGGCCAGTCTATTTTGAAGAGTCAGTCTTTTGTTTTGGGCCCAGTTTCTCAACTATACCCTGGAAAGCATCTTGACTAAAATTGATATTGATAAATCTTTGCTCAGTGTAGTATATATATTTTATCCAATCTACATTGTAATTGATCTGCACAGTTGGGATGAGAGAACGGAAACCCATCAGGATCTGATTCTGAGCTTTGTATTCGTCTGGGACCCCCCTAGGAACACCTATGGAATCCATATAAACTTTGGGATCCTCAGCATAACCGGTGTGCAGCTGACCCAGACTCCTTCTTTTTCTGGATATCAGTGGAGCTATATTCTCGGATCCAGACTCTTTCTCACGTGTCTTTTAATGACTACCCAGTCTCCAGACTGCAGACTGCAGACTCCCAGGATCCTGGTTCGGATCTGGAAGAGAACTGAAAACATTATCATATACTTTCTTGAGTCTTTTATACAAATCCTTTACATATGAACTTAATACATGGTTACTTATTTCCAATGCTTGGGAAAAGAAACATCCTAAACTAGGCACTTTGTCAAATAGTACTTCATACGGAGAAAGTCCAGTTTTCCTATTTGGAGTGTACCTTACTGAGTATAGGGCTAATGGTAAACATTCAGGCCAAGATTTCCCTGTTTCAGCCATGGCCTTTTAGATTTTTAACTTCAATGTCCTATTTAGTCCTTTTACTTTTACACCGCTTTGTGGTAATATGGGGTGTGGAAAACTTGTTGAATTCCCAGAGCTGTCAAGACTTCATTTATTATTTCACCTGTGAAATGTGCACCTCTGTCACTTTCGATCACCTCTGGTACTCCATACCTGCACACCACCTCCGCAAGCAGCTTCTTTGCGGTTGCCGCAGCCGTAGCCTTGGCAATCGGAAAAGCCTCCGGCCAACCTGAGAATAAATCAAAAACACACCAACACGTACTCCCATGAACCTGATTTTGGCAACTGAATATAATCAATCTGCAGTCTCTGGAAAGGATAGAAGGGCCGAGGGGCATGTTTGGGTGGTGTCTTGACTACCCTTCTCTTATTATGTGTAGCACATACCATGCATCCCTGGATCAAACCTTCTATACAGGTGGAAAAGCCTGGTGCCGCCCAATGCTTCTGCATCACGCTCATTACAGCAGTTTTGGACTGGTGGGTTGGCCCATGTAACATCTGGGCGACCGCAGGGTACAACGCTCTTGGAAGGCATCGGCGCATCCCTCTTCCCCATACCCCAGTTGCTGCATTCAGACATGCACCTTCTTTTTCCCACTTTTCTACTTCCTCCTGGCGCACCTGAGCCTGCATCTGGGCTAAGGCATCCTCCGACACAAAGGGATTTTTGGGAGCGCTTACCTGGTGCATCGTTACCCCTTGGAGTGGTCTACTGTTTTTGCTGCTACATCGGCCATTGCGTTTCCTTTACTCACCTGATCAGTGCATCTGGTATGTGCTTTAACTTTTGACAACTACTTCTTTTGGTAATTGTAATGCATCAATTAACTGCTGGACTGCGTCAGCATTTTTAATGGGATGTCCTGCTGCCGTCAGGAATCCTCTAGACTTCCAAATTGGACCCAAATCATGAGCTATACCGAATGCTTATCTAGAATCTGTGTAGGTGTTAACAATTCTACCTTCAGCTATCTTACAGGCCTCGGTCAGAGCCTTAAATTCAGCCTCCTGGGCCTACTGATATGGGAGCATTGGTTCTGCTTTGATTACTGCATTCAGGGAGACGATGGCATACCTGGTGTGGAAGGTACCTGAGTCATCTTGGTAGCGAGTTCTACAAAAGATTTAAAGTCAACATTACATCTTTCAGTTTCAAACACTGTGGGTAGGCCTGCTGTTTCCTGTGCCATAAGCTGAACATAATCATAAGGAATCTCCTCTCTTGGATCTTCTTTGTACAATACCGTACAATACCTGACCTCCCCCCTAGATCCGAGAGAGGTAACAATGTGGCAGGATTAAGTGTAGTACATCTCTGCAAAGAAACATTTGAAGGCATTAAAAGTGCACATTGCAATCAAAGATGACGTGCAGCTGAAAGATGTGCCGACTGCACCTGGTTCAGTATGTATATACATCATGAGGTGTAAGTGCTGTCAGTGGATAATCAAGAACGATATCTGACGATTCGTGAAGCAATAGTCCTACAGCATGTACTGCCCGTACACAGGACGAGGCACCTCTAGCCACTGCATCTAGTCTTCCACTGAAACAGGCCACTGGCCTTTGATTGTCACCATGTAACTGAGTCAATACTCCTGCTACGTGTCCCCGCTGTTCATAGTTGGGGGTTCCTAGCGCTGGAGCTGCCACAATCCTGTTTTTGAGAGAATAAAAACAGTCTATACCTTCAGGAGTTAGTTTAAAAGGCACAATGGTGATACAGTCATAGAGAGGCTGCATGAGGATTGACACAGCATGTATCCACTGCCTGCAGTGGAAAATCAGTCCAAGAAATATCCTAAGAGCAGCAACATTAACAGGCATAGGAAAGTTCTGTACAGCTTCTTTGCGAGCGCTGGTCAGATGTTGCTCCCCCGGTGTAATGCAATGTCCCAAAAAGATAACTGAAGATTTACAGAATTGCAGTTTATCCTTTAACGCTTACAACCTGCTTGGTACAAAAACAACATATTATAAAAATAACATTGGCAAAATCAATAACTGTAAACTAAGCAGCATCCTGAGATATCTGGAACAAAAGTGTATATATATATATATTGTACCAGCCAATACATAGAGAGTTAAATCTCGTAGCCGAAGGGGGAAGCTGAAGGTTGGAATTTGTACTGTCAAGGCCATTGATAAGGAATCTTAGCTGCAGAGATGCCGAAGGTGGGGGCTAGGTCTTAACTAAAACATCCCTTGTTACCAGTTTCTGCATCTGCTGAGCAATAGCCGTTTCTTGAGCTAAACTAAGAGGATACTATCTGTTGGGGCAGGATTGCACCTGGCTTTTAATTTGACCATGACTGGCTGCACCCTTAATCTGCCCACATCTGTTTTATCTGAAGCCCAGAAATCATGCAGTATCACACCTTCCAACATTGAAGGAAATTCATTTATGTCCTCTATACTAGCAACGTCTAGCGACATGATTTTACAAAGAGTGCTCTGCTTCAGTCCTGGTGTCATAGTGACAGTCCCATCAAGATGATACTCAATATGTGCTTGCAATTGTGACAACACATCACTTCCTAAAAGATTACATTGACCCCGTGGTAATACCATTAACTGTGTGTGTACAGTGGTTCCTTGAATTTGCAGGGGAATCTTTTTAGTGACGGGGAGCAGGATAGATGGAGAGTTATAAGGAGCCGCTATAACATGGTGGGAGAAATCACTTTTCCCAAATGGCCAGTCCTTTTCTGTAACTACTGAATTGTCTGCCCCGTGTCCACTTGGAACTCAACCTCATGTCCCCCTGGTAGGTTCACCTGTACTGTGCAATTAGGAGTGGGGGGTAAGGAGACAAGGGGGTTCATGTGCAAGCTACCTCTTTTTGCCTGCGCTAAATCATGTTGTGCCCCTGTGCTATTCTGGCTAGATCCTCTGCTTTACCTGATCTCTAATCCGGTCTACTTACTTTCAGTTTTTCCTTGTCACTTCTTTTTTTTTTTTTTTTATATGCCATTCATATAAAACTTGCTAGAACTTTCTTACTAGTCTTGTTTTCTTTGACAAAACCCATTTCCACCCAAGTTTTTCTTAGAGTCCAGAAATAATCTTTTGGCTCTTTCCTGAACTCTGTCTTCTAGTGTAACTTCCTTTCTCTGCCTGTCTATTTGCTTCTCACATACTCTGACCTTCGATTCTTACGTACTGTGTCTATTCCAAAAACATATTCAACAAAATTTGAAAACTGTTGCACTTTTTCCTGTGCATCCTCACGAATACCCGACGGGAGGGGTCAAACCACTGCGTAGTTTGTGTGTCCTCTCTCCCTCAGCCTGCAGGTTGCTTATCTGTAGAATGACCTTGGTGTACAGCAAAATACCATCTCGCTGCTGCCAGCACTTATCTTTGCTTGCTGTCACTGACTTCTGCATTCTTAGATCCGTTCCTACAAATATAACACTTGTATATCTCATTTATCAATCTATTGTATCTAGCTTCATCTGCCAATTTTCCCTTTTTCTGTTTTCTATCCCACATCTAACCAATCATAACAGTTTTCATTCCCTGGGCGGGTGACATAGAGATAAAATATCCCTTTTTCCCTAAATTTAGTGTGTTGATCCCTTGAAATCATTCCTATCACAGTTGAATATTTGATAGAAATCGAACTTAAAGACAACCACAGGGGTTGTAGTATTAACCCAGAAGGTGGGCATACTGACACTACTGGAGATCAGGATATAGCTCAAAAGGATATGTATATCAGAAACTTCATGACTGCTGATTAATCTTGTCCTTCTTGCAGTGGGAGGTGTGAATCCAGGTGCTCTTGCCCTCGAGCTTCGGGCAGTAGGGGTGGACAGGATCACAGAGTAGGGACCCTCAAATCTGGGCTGGAGACAGTCTCTTCTCATAAATTTTTTTTTTTTTTTTTTTTTATATATAAGGTCATCAGGCGAGAAATCATGCACCGTGTCACCTGTAAATTCTGGGAGAGAAGCAGACACTGCAGAGTGGGTGTTAGTTAACTCTTTAGACAAAGCAATCACAAATTTGCTATTTTATCATTGGTTTCAAATAATTCCTGGTGCCTAATGTCTTCTGTTTTTAACATACCAGCATGATGGAGTATTGAATGTATAGTGGCCCGAAGGGTGGCCCGTGACTCATTTGAGTTTAGAGGATCATGGACTGGACCTACTGCATGGATGATGATATCAGCGGGAAGGTCCCCTGCATGGGTTGTCAGAGTCTGTCCAGGTGGCAAAGGGCCATGAGTGTATATATGAGCCATGCATTCTGCAGTGACAATGGGACCACCTGCTTGGGCTATTAATAGAGCCAGACCCCCTTTCTTGGAGCAGTTGGAGTTGGCAGGACTAACTATAGCACCAACCCGATGTGTCAGGATATCACCGTACCCTATGGATAATGTCACTGGATTTCCGTTGCGGTCTGTGTAATGCTGTGAATGGCAGGGATACCAGTTTTCAAGTACACCGGGAGCTGGGGGCCTGACCGGATTTTCCGTGAATCTTACAGAGCGACTGTCCTCTCTGAGGATTTGTGAAGGAGAGGAAGGTGCCTTATCTCTGAAGTAGGGGTGGAATAGGCTCTAGGACCAGGGGTTGACAATGATAGTGGGGGAATGGAGGAGGGAAGAAAAGATACTGGTGCTGCTGGGGATAGTGGTGGCTGTTAAGGGGCCCACCCCTCTTCTCTCTCCTGATCCTCCTTCCCTTCATTAGATCCCATAATATCATGGCGGCGGCTCCTGATCATTGTTTGAAAAACTGAAGATTCATGCATTGCAGCAATGGCCGGGTTGGGGTGTGTGAAAGGGAACAATGGTGTTGCATCTGGTGCCATATTGGGAGCTGTGGCCTGCACAGGTGCGGGCGGGGGCTGGTAGTAGGCCCTGGTTGGTAT
Organism: Oophaga sylvatica; assembly: GCA_033576555.1. Taxonomy (NCBI): domain Eukaryota; kingdom Metazoa; phylum Chordata; class Amphibia; order Anura; family Dendrobatidae; genus Oophaga; species Oophaga sylvatica. Next base: position 154,214 of record JARQOD010000389.1, read on the forward strand.
CAGCAAGGGATATAGGCCTGACTGGGTGTGCTTGGGTGTCCCAAGATGGCCGCCGGAGGAGATGGGGTGTTGGCCATTTCCGGGTGTATTAAGATGGCCACTGGGTTTACCAAAATGGCCGCTGGGTGTGGGAGGGGCGATGGGCTGGGCATTACACCAGGGGCGACCCGCCCCACAAACACGGCAGGTCTCCGCCCAGGGCGGATTCTGTTCACCACACACATGACAGGTCCAACCTCCCTTTGTTCTAAGATCGGCACCATTATACAGCGGTGGCCGAGGGCTTGGAGCGGCCATTTTAGTTACATCAACAAGATCATATGCAGAGCATTTTACATATCCGAACAAAGGCTCAGCACTTTCTGAACCTCCTTATTCCATCTACCTCTTTCCAACCCTCAACTTTCAAATCATTTACTACTCTTAAATGTGCTTGGGCTTGATACAAGAGCCCCTGATCTCTCAACTTTCCCTCATTCTGTGCGACAAAGTCTTTCCACACTGAAGGCTGAAGCCTGCCTGTACTCGGCAAGCTCATTCTTAACAGCCTTCTTGCCTCCACGTGATTCCATCAATTCAACCACTCCCAAAGCACCACCCTCTAACTTGTGAGGTCTCTCAGATTTAAACAGACGCATCATGATTTAACAGAGTGAAATGATCTGTCGCGACTCAGACCACCGGTGCCACTTGCAGGTCACCACCCGTCAATACAGAGTCCCCGCTCCATGTGTTGACAAGACAAAAAGTCCCTGCTCAATTTGTCCCTTCCCTAACTGTGGGTGATAACTTTACAGCACAGTCCACCGTAACACTCTACACAGTACAGAGTCCCCGCTCCATGCACTGACACTGGGGCTTCTCCTAATGAGAGTCCCCGTGTTGGACAAAGAGCCCCTGCTCCATTTGTCACTTCTCAGACGAAGAGCCCCGGCTCCATTCGTCACTGATTAGACTATCATGTGCGTCTTCTACCCCACTCAACACTTCAAGAATCTAAAATTTGTCCCAACTTTATTCTAACAGTCATGGGAGGCAATTATCTACATAAAGGTACAGTGACCGGAGGAGGAGGAACGTGGTGTTTTGACTCAAGCACGTTGCAGGCATGCAACGTCACTCGGTCACACTTGCTGGTTCGTGGCGTGGGATTGCCCTTGGTCTCACCACTCAACCAGTCACCCCTCCAGACCCAAATGGACAATACGACAGGACCAAACAGTGACTGACACACAGGCAAGTGGGACGCATATAAAGTATATGATCCCAACTTACCGTGTTCAACGGAGGCTGCAGTCCTCGCATTCAGTCACCGCGGGCACCACCGCAAAGTCCTCAAGACGGGTCCGGACGGGCGGCAATCCACGGCCCCACGTGTTAGGCGCCAATTGTCGGGGTCGTAACGACAAACCACTCATCCTCCAGTCACTCCAAATTAGACTAAGAGCACGGGTCGACCGAGAATGAATCAGGCAATACGCTGGTTCAGACTTCAGAACGTGCCCTAAAGAAAATGGTGCTATTAGGCGGCCATCTCCAGTAAGCACTGAACTTTTATTCACGTACATAAGATTACATACACAGAATATTGGGGTGGAGTAAAGGCGGGATTGAGGAGAAAGAGATATGCTGAATCATGTCTATATATGTACACATTCAGCATCTGATCATCCTAATTGGTCCTTAGATCTTCTTCTAAGTCCTCCTTGATCGTGTTGTCATCCTCAGTTTCGTTTCTTGAAGAAAGATTCTATTGTTCTCGTGTATCATGTGTTTCCTCAATTCTCCAAAGGTGGGAGCATTTCAGTAGATCCAGCTCAATTTAGTGTAATACAGTGATAGGACACAAGATGGAGACAAACACCAGCAGATACTAACATTATCTTATTATTCTTTTAAGGAAAACTTCGTGTTTATAAAATACATACACCAGAGGGAGCTTCTGCTCAGAATTCATTTCTAAAACATTCATAACAGGAAACCCTATCCTCTACACACCCCTAACCCTAATCCAAACCCTAACCATAACCATAACCCCAACACACCTCTAACTCTAATCCCAACCATAACCCTAACCACAAGCCTAACACTAATCCCAACCCTAACCCCAAAACACCCCTAACACTAATCCTAACTCTAATCCTAACCACAAGCCTAACCCTAATCCCAACCCTAACCCTAATTCCAACCCTAACCCTAATTCCAACCCTAACCCAAATTCCAACCCTAACCCTAAGGCCCGTGCACACGGATTTACTTGCGGATTTTTCCGCCTGGATTTTGCTAAAACCGCAGGTAAAACTACCTGCGGTTTTAGCGCAGATTTACTGCGGTTTTGCCGCAGTTTTTGTGCAGATTTGCCCTGCGGTTTTACACCTATAATGGAATAGGTGTAAAAATGCAGCGGAATCGGTAATTACACGAATTAGAGAAGCATCACATGATTTTTCAAACAGTGCCAATACTTTTGTCCACCCCCTTTTTTAGGTTTGGTGTGGAATAATATCCAATTTGGCTTTAGGTCAATTCTTTTTGTGTTTTTTCATTGAAGAAAAATTAAATGAAGATAATAATACCAAAGAATTTGTGTTTGCAATAATTTTCAGGAAGAAACTGAGTATTATCTGACAGAATTGCAAGGGTGCCAATACTTTTGGCCATCACTGTAAGTTCAGATTCCATGTAAGGGTGTTAAAGGGCGATGAGCAAGGCAATCCTTGGGATATGGAAAGCAGTATAGATACTGTCAAGCATGTTCATGTTGGATATCTTTTGAGCTGCCAGGTGACCACGAACAGTGCTCCTAATACATTGTGTCTGCAAACTATTCCAGCAAGATCTGTATTCAAATAGGTAAACGGCGCTCCATCCCTTCTGAACACTGCCATGTGCTCAGACAGAAGCGTACAACCGTATATAGGGTATTGTGCAAAGTTGGAAAATTAGTTTTAAGATTCATTTGTTTTCTATTATCCTTTGTGAATAATTCCAAAGTTATCACCACATAAAGTGACACATGTCAGATTTTAAAAATGGGGCCTAATTAGGAACACAAAACTGGCTGCGGGAATAGGTTAAGTCAGAGTATTTGGACACTAACTACTTTAGTCAAAAACTGTGACTATAGACAATAACATCTACTGAAATGATCAAACTCAACAGTCTTCATCAGTAATCAATGAGTTACTAGTGGTGAAACCTCTCTGGGATAATTAGAGTATGGGGCTCGGTGACTTCACAATCTAAACTATCGTAAGCTCCAATATTTTCTATCAGATGAGTTTCAAGAAGAAATATTACACATTTAATGAGAACTGTGTATAATAGTGCAGAGCTGAGATGTCTTAAAGTGAACCTTTCAGCAGGATTGTGCTCAGTAACCTACAGACACTGTAAGGTCAGCGCCGTTATACTGATTGCAATGATACATGGTGATGAAATCCGTCTTGTGGTTGTTTAATTTATATTTGTAGTTTTCAGTTAATGAGATGCTTGTGCTTTGGGGCGGAGCTGTAGGCGGGGCTTTATGTGGTGCTCTGATTACATATAAATCTGTATTGGATTATGACACGTTACTGATCCTTCAGGGACCTGCCCCCCATTTTTACATAATGCATATAATAGCGTTGATATTATTGTTGATAATGCCTATAATATTGTGGCTATTGTGAGGCTTAGATTAAAAAAATTACATCCAGCAACATGTCACCGGCGGTGGCCGCGCCTGCGCAGTAGCATCTATAAGTGAGAGATAGATGATACTGGACTGTCGCCGCCAGTGTCATTTTGTTGGATGTAGGTATTTTTTTTATCTAAATCCATGAAACCAGGGATTGAGCCATGCCAACACATCTCCTGCAGGCGTGAATAAATGTATATTACAGCCATCAGCCACGCACAGCTTAGAGATATATCATGGCACAGGTGTAATGGTTTTATGTAGTTTATCACAATCCTCCTTGACATTACTTTTAATACAAATTGAAGAGTCAGGATAAAGGGAAACTCTGCTGTTATTGTACAGAAATTCACACTTGGCCTCACTGCACATTTAATGTTATCGATCATAAAAGCAAAGTTTGGCCACAAAGACTGGAGCTGGTCTTGTAGGGACCATATGAGACATTTAGCAGCACAGAAGGGAGAGAAGGTAGATTTTTCCAATAAGATATCAGTGGTCTAGCATCATTACCCTCCGCTTTCTCTTACAGACCGTCATAATACTTTTCTTCAAGTGATTTTCTAACTTGTCATCACATTCTACGTACGCTGTCATTTGGCTTTGTAGTTTACAGATCTGGGCAGGTAACGGTCAGCATCTCCTAATCCCAGGTGGTAAGTGGATCCTCCAAATGGTAAATTCTATAGAAAAGGGCTTTCAATGTTACCTTTTTTTAAACTATAAGCACTGCCTGCATTTTAAGGAATAAACCTATAAATTTATTAGTTTGTTTCTCCTGCTCTATAAACGAATTTGCACGTGCCTGAAGTACTACGCTACTGTTTTGGGGTTGCTACGGACCCTCTTGATAAAGTGTTCATTAAGTAAATCGTAGCTGGTGGCAGCAAAAGGAAGGGGTGTAAAGTGTTAACCTATTGGGTGGCGTTGGCAGTGACGGAGCGGGTTTTATAAGTGTATTGCCTGGCTGCGGCCCGGAGTAATTATAATTCCCTCACTGCAGCGTGCCCAATAGCCAGCACACATCCAAGTGACCCATCTGGCGACTAATTATCGTAGGTGCAGTTCCTGACTGACCTGAGGGTAAGGGGG